>CM059200.1:65231088-65292532 GCA_030323885.1 Branchipolynoe longqiensis
GTCGTTTTGGCAGAGAAAGATAAAGTGGCGGGTGATGCAGTCTTCCCCCCCCCCCCCTTGCGGGAGAATTGATAGACAATTGATTGAACCAAGTGGTATGGGCGACCGAGGAAATGGGAGCAACAGCCGAGCGGCAGGGGTCTTTGTAGGTGACCGGGCCGCTGTAGCCAACTTGAGTGTGTGTGATCGGTGTGTCGTCTTTGAAGGTGACGGTGGCACCGGGCTAGCGGGGGGTGACCCGCGACAAAGTGATGACATAATGGATAACGACACTGCACGGAATCGGGCCGATCAAACTGACCGGAGGCTAATCGACAGTTGTAACATCGCTGGATTGGACGATGGCACTGATATAATGTTTCCTGGCCGACAACAAAGTGACAAGGACAAAGCTGATGATGTTATTCCGGTGAACTGTGGTCGCTTGCTTATGCCGGCCTGTGATTTAGATTGTGTGGAAGTACAAGAGGAGGCCGATGGACTAATTGTCTCAGTTTGTGAGGTAGAGGGCCAGACACCCGTTGTGTTTAGAGTTGCCCGGGATTGTGTCAGCGGAATTTGCTTGTGTGTCTATGTTCAGGCAGGCATGGCCTGTCAGCTTAAACCATGTCCTTTCTTTTCAGAGTTAATTCTCAGGGGCGAGGTGGATGCTGATGCTTCCTATTTACTTTGAGGTATAGTTTTTGGTTTTAGGGTAGTAAATTCAGAATTTAACCAAAGTTACGAGACAAATAATAGTAAACACCTGTCCAAATGTGACCGGGACCTGATTGAGGAGAAGTTGAAGGTCGAACTCGATCAGGGTATAATATCTATTACCAAATCTACCCCCCTATGTGTACACTCAATGTTTGTTGTCCCAAAGGATGGGGGAGGGGGGTCGACTTGTGGTCGATTGTAGTAGACCTTGTGGCCTGTCGGTAAACTCCGCAACTAGTGAGGTAGCTCAAAAATTCAATTACCTGAGTATTGATAGTGTCATTGATGTCCTCGTCATGGGGGATTTTCTCTCGTCCATCGACATAAAAGATGCCTATAGGGCTGTACAAATACACCCTGATGACCGAACCAAACAAGGGATTAAATGGGCTTTCAAGGGGAAAAAGGACATTTACATGCTTGATAATCGCCTATCCATGGGCTCGCCTCCAGCCCTTTTATCTTCACAAGAATCTCTAACTTCATCGTTAGGTGTGCTAGGCGTGAGGGGGCAGATAGAGTCATCAATTATCTTGATGACTTTTGTGTCATAGGCTCATCATGGGAGGAGTCAGCCGCCTATCAACAAAAAGTAGCAGCAATCCTACGTAGGTTGGGGTTCTTTCTGAGTTTTAAGAAACTCCAGTCACCAGCGCAGAAGATGAGATTTTTGGGGATTGATGTTGACACAGTCGGTCTCGAATTGACTTTACCGGCGGATAAACTTAAGAAACTCTATGGAGTCCTTGCCCATAGAGAGCTAGGAGAAAGGAACTTGAAAGATTGGGTGGTTTACTAGCCCATTGCGCAAAGGTTATCAGGGGTGCCCGCACCTTTTGTCGCGGAATTTATAACCTGATCGCTTCTGTACGCGAACCATATTACTTTGCTAGGCTAAGTGCAGGGTTCAGACAAGACATTGACTGGTGGGAAAAGTTTGCGGGTCGCTTTAACGGTAAGGCCGCTATGTTGGGGAGGTTTACCCCCGTTCAATCTGTATATAGTGATGCCTCGAGTTGGGGGATGGGAGCCACCCATGGTGATGATTGGCTTGTGGGTTCCTATAATGAGAAGGCGGATGAGGCCTTGCAGCTTTATGCAGGCCACCATCATGTCTCGCCTGATAGGAGCCTGGGCGCCGCTCATATTAATATTAAGGAGATGGCTGCAGCATGGGAGGCGGCTGATCGATGGGCCCATTGTTGGGGGGTTCCTCAATTATATTCGTGACTGATAGTGTTGTGGTCCAGGCAGCCCTTAATACGGGCCGCTCGCGCTCTAATGTTATAATGTCCTACTTGAGGCGACTTTTTTGGCTCGCGATTGAAGAGAATTTAGTTTTTAGCTCATGTTATATTAATACCTCTAAGAATATAACTTGCGATGCACTTAGTAGATTGGCTGATAGGGGAAGTGCGGCCAGAATCGCCACTGTAGATGAGAGTTGGAGGATGTGCTGTAGGAGCATTTTTGAGACCCCTTTTTCTTTTGTTCCAGGACGGGAGGACTTAAGGGGAGAGCAGCGCCTCTATGAGCAGGGATATTACGCCCCAAACTCCTGGTCTGCTAGAAACGTCCAAATTAAGCGTTACCTGCATTTTGTGGATCAAGTGGGGGAACATAGGGCCCAGCTACCATGCTCCTCTAAGTGGGTTGCCCTGTACGCAACCTGGTTGGCTAAGGATCTCGCCTATAGCTCCATCTTAAATTATCTTTCGGGCCTAAATTTTTATTTAAAGCAGAATGGTTCCCCGGAAATCGCATACTCTGACTACTATGTCGCCGCAACCTTAAAGGGTATAAGGCGCTCAAAGGGCGATACCCCTAGGAGGGCCCCGCCTCTCCTTCCAAACATGTTGCTTAAGACTTTTGAGGGCTTGACCCTAAACTCAGGACACACGGCTTGGCGGGCAGCCGTTTTGCTGTCATTTCGTGCATTGCTTAGAAAAAGCCAGGTCACCGCCTCAGATGCGGCCTTGACCCGATCAGATTTCACCTTCTTTGATTGGGGCATGGTAGTACGGGTAAAAAAATGCAAGACCATCCAATTTAATGAGAGGATTCTCGAGATACCTGTCGCTAAGTGTTGCAACCTCGCCCTTTGCGCAGTTTTTTGGACACGTAAGCATTTTGATGAGATACCTGCTGGGCCGGGTGATATGGCCTTTAGGCTTCCAGCTGATGTCGGTTCCACTCCGATGTCATATTCGTCTTACCAGTCCATGCTAAAATTATTTACCAATATTGCTGGCCTGGGTGAGTTTGATTTTACCTCCCACTCCCTCCGCCGGGGTGGTACAACCTTTTTGGCTATTTGTGGTGCTACAATTGAAGAGATTAAGGTGAGGGGTGACTGGGCCAGTGAAACGGTCTACGCTTACCTGAAAACGCCATTGCAGGTTTGTATAATGAATGACCTGAGGGTTTCCTCTTCGCTGGCCCAGTTGAGTTAAGCGAGTAGTGGTTGGGGGGGGCTCTCTTTGAGGGCCCCATTTGGCTAAAAGACTGGAAGGTTCCCACCCACTCCTCGTTTGCGCTCCTTCCTCTCCCTCCATCATAGCCAGTTTTATGTAAAATATAATTTATTATATATATATAAAGAGGCGGGGTTTACCTACCCTATTTATTATTTATTTATTTATTTTATTATTATTTCTTCGCATATATTTGCTCCATGCCTGCTTTTGCCTCGCTGCTACTCCGCCATTGCTGCTCGCAGGTCACTTGCTCTGCCGCCGTACCTTGTATCGCATGCATTTTTAGCTTTGATTGGTAGGGCTATTTTCTTTTGCCCGGCCATGGGCCTTTCCTTGCAAAATAAAAGACTGGAAGGTTCCCACCCACTCCTCGTTTGCGCTCCTTCCTCTCCCTCCACCATAGCCAGTTTTATATATTAAATCTGATATGAAATGAGTTGAGTTCAGGCGCAAAACCAGGTAAACGCCGATCCAAAAATTCTATTAAAATACAATATTTATACCTGAATATAATTGTAATTCTCACTAATTCCACTTTTCTTGTGATGACATGATTATGGAGCAATGAAGAAACAAGTAGGAATGTATAGAAATTAACTTCGGGAAAGTTTGAATGCAATGTTTATGTCAATTTTTGGATTGGTGTTTACTTGGTTTTGCGCCTGAACTCTTCATATATATAGTTATATATATATATATTATACTGGTATGCAGGTATAGCAATACCTCAGGGAGTTTGACGCCCCTGCCTTGCAGAGTTGTAAACCACTGCCTTGTGGTACAGGTCCTTGACAGAACCGAAGGCTAAGGGAGCAAACCCTAAACAGAAAACCATGTCACTGTGGCAGCATTAAGGGCGGTTGATGTATGGAACTCCCAACATCTCCCGACCAGCCACTGCAGGGACAAATAGTTTTGCGCATGTCTTGACATGTTCTTGCCGGTGTGAAACCTCTATTTGCTCCCCGAGAGAGTGCCGCTGGTAAATTGCAAAAGCCAGCAGCACTTCAACACTTTTGCAGGCAGCTTTCATGAAATGAAATGGAGAGCGGCAGTCAAGTAATGAAAGCAGTCTTTGTCTCATCGCGACTGACAGCATGATGATGATGATATAAATAGATATATATATATATATTAGATATAATATGTATGCATAATATATGTATCATATATATATATATATATATATATATATATAATATGTATATGTATAATATATATATTAAATCTGATATGAAATGAGTCACAAACATTATTTACTCATTTCGTGTGATTTGCTATATGATGAATTCTAGTGATAGTTACAATTGCCAGCATTACAGCGAGAGTAGATTATGCAACAGTTGATACTTGATCGAACAGGTGGCGCCCCAAGAAGTTATGAGGTTGGGTAGTTTGCACCAGTCGATGACTTAGTTCAGGCTCCTCCAATCAATGACTGAGGGAGAGGTAGAGGCAGAGCAGCAGGTGGAAGGCCCATGAATTATTATACCTGTATAATGTTTATGCAGCATATAAATTGGTGGGCACTGGCGCTTTGCTATGTGAAGAATGTGTTCGGGAATGAGTTATCGATATTATTTCAACAATATATAATTATATATATCATAAATATTAAGTCTTTCATAATGTTTTCCATAATGTTTCCATTATTTCGACATTAGATATAGACTGTTTATGAATTCATTCCCAACATTATTATATAAACAATATGTCAGGCTATACAACAATGGGTACCGACTTGTGACAGTGCACACTAATGGTGGATTTATAGTGCTGCCTCACTGGGACACCAGGCCATGGGCACCATGACCAGATTTCCCGCTAAGTCCCATTATCCTAACACCGAACCAACCAGTCCTTGCCCTATCCTATTAATGCTGAGCGCCAGGCTAGGTAGCGACAAATATCAATTTTGTAAGTCATTGGTTTGATTCATTCAGGATTCGAGCCCATCATGGCAAACATGGCGTGAATGGAGGTCAGGTACGAACGCGCCTCAATTCCCACAGCCCCAGTCGCATAGATTTATTTTTCTTAGATCCTGATGACACTTTTATACAATCCTGGTTATTTGCCACAAAGAAATATTTACATTTTACTTTCTCGTATGTAATTTATATTCATATTTATGAGTTTGTTGAAATATATTATGTTGTAAATATTGTATTTATCCACAATACACATTCACCTGATATATTATGTCTATTTATATCTATATACCTGCTATATAATATAATAATAGGTTGGTTGGTTGATTCAGGGAGTTTACCATACTGGCAACAGCTAAGGGATGGCCGAATGAGTTGAGATTCTGTCTCCTATTTTGGGAGATCTGAACCTATGGGTCTTTGGGTTCGAACCCCGGTCGAGTCAAACCAATGACGTAAACATTTATACTTGTTGCTTCCTAGCCTGGCGCTCGGCATCATTAGGATAAGGCAAGGTCTGGTTGGCTCATTGTCAGGATAATGTGACTGAATTGGATTTCAGGTCATGGTGCTAATGGCCTGGTCTCCCAGTGGGGCAGCACTATAAAGCCGCCATGAGTGCTCATTGTCGCAAGTCAGTACCCGTCCTGATATTACCTTAGATGTTGCTAGGACGTAAAAAACAACCCCCAAAAAACAAAGCTAACATCATATCAGGACGGGTACCGACTTGCGACAGTGCACACTAATGCCGACTTTATAGTGCTGTACCACTGGGAGACCCGGATGTCAGCACCAGGACCTGATATCCCACTCAGTCACATACTCCTGAAACTGAACCAACCAGCCCTTGCCCAATCCTAATAATGCTGAGCACCAAGCTAGGAAGCGACAAGTATCTATTTTGTAAATCATTGGTTTGACTCGGTCGGGATTCGACCCCAAGATTTTTCCATAAAGGCAAACATTTATTTTTAAGTTCTCGATCCACATATATCTACACCTATTTATAAATTAGATAATGTATTATATATATATATATATATATACATTTGTTTATGTCATATATAAATGCTATATAATATTTTATCTGAATACTAATAAAGAAAGGCTTTATGTGGATGGTGATCTTACAAAAGGCCCCCCCCCCCCATCCCTCCACACCCTCATCCGGGTAACTGGACAGAATTGCCGAATCAGTAAAAGCACTGGCTGGCTTCCAGTGTCAGAACCCGTGGGTTTGGAATCTCAACCGAGTCAAACCGATGACTTACAAAGTTGATACTTGTCACTACCTAGCCTGGCGCTTGGCATAAAAAGGATAGGACATGGACTCGTTAGCTCAGTGACGGGATAATGTGACTGAGAGGGATAGTGGCTCATGGCGCCGACAGCCTGATCTTCCAGTAAGACAGCACTATAAAGTCACGATGAGTGTGCACTGTCGTAAATCGGTACTCATCCTGATATGACCATACATGTTGCCAGGACGTAAAACCCCAACAAATAACATCACCCGGGTGGGTTTCGGTGGACCTCTGTTACTAAGTGTTAGTATCACCTAATAAATCCGACGCGGTGCCCAAATTGGGAGAGCGCAGGCTTCCTGTTCGTAAGGTCGGGATTTCGAATCCCGAGCGAGTCAAACCAATGACTTATAAAATTGTTACTTGTCGCTACATATCCTGGCGCTCAGCATTACTAGGATAGGGCAATGACTTTAGCTCAGTACCAGGATAATGTGACTCAGTGGGATATTGGGGCATTGCACTGGCACTCCTTCACATTATCCATGGGGACTTTATAGTATTGGTCTGCTACAATACCATGCTGGTGGCAGCATATCACACCTATTCACATTATCCATAACAACTTTATAGTGTTGGCCCATTTGAAATACCATGCCGTTGGCACTATATCCCACAAGTCGGAACTCGTCCTGATATGACCTAGGATGCTGCCAGGAGGGAACACCCCAAAGAACAGCACCACACAGGCGGGCTTGAGCGAACATCTTTCATATAATAATATGTACAGCCTCTCGTGGGCGTGACCGGGTGTGGTGGCCGAATCGGTAGAGCGCGGGTCTCACGTGCGGTACGTCGGGAGTTCGATTCCCGGTCGAGTGAAACCAATGACTTTAAAATTGCTACTTGCCACTTCCTAGCCTGGAGCTCGGCATGAACAGGATATCACAAGGACTGGTTAGCTCAGTGTCAGGATAATGCGACTGAATAGAATATCGGGTCACGGTGCGGGTGGCCTGATCTCCCAGTGACACAACACTATAAAGTCACCATGAGCATGCACTGTCGCAAGTCGGTACCCGTCCTGATATGACCTTATATGTTGCCAGGACGTAAAACTCCAACAAACATACAAAACATCTCCTGCAGGCGTGTTACCAAACCTTCACCACAAAATGTACTGGGTGTCGGTTAGCAGCTGGTACAACGGTTGCTGCGGAGATGGATGTGTGTGTGGGTGCGTGGTGGTGGGAGGGGGGTGAGGGTGGAAGAGAAGGTGATGGTGCGCGCGTGTGTGTGTGTGTGTGTGGAGGGCGGAGGGAGCCAGTTTACGGCGGAGAAAGCGTGGGAAAGTCAGTGAAGCATGAACTGAGGCTGCCATCAGCCAGTCACACACCTGTAGGTTGGTTGGTTGATTGTTGTTGTTTTTGGGGAGTTTTCAGTCGCATTGGTGCGCTGAAGGCTGCAAATCTGCATCACTGAATGGGCACCACTGAAAGCAGGCGCATGTGGTCAGGAGTTGGCTTCCGATGGGTCGATGACTTTATAGTGCTGTCCCACTGGGAAATCAGGCCTCTGACACCATGACCCGATATCCCACTCAGGCACATTATCCTGACACTGAGCCAACCAGCCCATGCATTATCCTAATAATGTTGAGTGCCTGGCTACGAAGCGAGAAGCCAGGCACTCAACGACAAGCGACAAGTATCAACTGTTGGTTGGTTCTTGGACGTTTACATCCTGGCAACATCTAAGGTCATGTTAGAATGGGTATCGACTTGTGATGGTGCGCACTCATGGTGACTTTATACTGCTGCTCCACTAGGAGACCAGGGTTGCCAGCTCCATAACCTGATATCACACTCAGTCACATTATTCTAACACTGAGCTAAACCAGTCCTTTCCCTATCCTAATAATGCCGAGTGCCTGGCTAGGAAGCGACAAGTACCAATTTTGTAAGTCATTGATTTGACTTGATCATGGTTTGAACCCGTGGGTTCGAATCCCACGGTCTACCAAAACTGGAGCTGGATACTTACCTCATTTGGCCATCCCGTCTGGTCCATATCCTTTAGTTTTGCGTCAATAATGTATAGAAAATACCACTTCGGTTTGGGGGACATATTTGGGCTGTGAAGTTTTTTTTTTAATGGAAAATGGATTTTATTCAGCACACCTGACTGCGGATACAATGGCAGACCTCGGCCCTTGCCCTATCCTAATAATAATGCCGAGTGCCTGGCTAGGGAGCAACAAGTATCAATTTTCTAAGTCATGGTTTGACTCAACCAGAGTTTGAATCCTAGGATGTATCAAAACGGCAGACGGACGCTCAACTCATTCAGCCATCCCGTCTGGTCTCACATGTAGGTGAGTGTCAACACACAACCTGCATGTTGAGGGCGCCACCTGCTGGCAGGCCGCCCAGCAGCCTACAAGCCTGCCAGCCTACAAGCCTGCCAGCCTGCCAGCCTGCCAGCCTGCCAGCCTGCCAGCCTGCCAGCCTGCCAGCCTGCCAGCCTGCACCCTGCAGGCAAGTGGGAGAGGATTGTTTGTTTGTTTGTTGTTGTTTTACATCCTAGCAACATCTAAGGTCATATAAGGACGGGTACCGACTTGTGACAGTGTGCACTCATGACAACGTTATAGTGCTGCCCCACTGGAAGACCAGGCTGCCAGCACCATGATCTGATATCCCACTCAGTCACATTATCCTGACACTGAGCCAACCAGTCCTTGTCCTATCCTAATAATGCCGAATACCAGGCTAGGAAGCAACAAGTATCAATTTTTAAGTCATTGGTTTGAATCGACCCGGTTTCGAACCCACGACCCCACGATCTACCAACACGGGAGTCGGACGCTCTTACTCATTCGGCCATCCCGTCTGTTTCGTGGGAGAGGATGAGGAGAGCCGGATTCAATTTGTATCCAGGCAACATCCAACACTATCAGGCTGGTACTGGGAAACTTGTGAAAGCGTGCGTGCATGACATCTTCATAGTGATGCCCCACTGAAATACCATGCTGCTGGCACCATGTTCCAGTCAGTGACCATTATCCATGGCCGAACCAGACATTGAGAGACCAGACGCGATGGCCAAATGAGTTGAGCGTCCGTCTCTCCTTATGGTAGATCATGGGATTCGGACCCTGGTCGAGTAAAACCAATGACTTAAAATGTTATGCTTGTCGCTTCATAGGCAGGCGCTCTGCATTATTAGGATCGGACAAGGACTGGTGTATCAGTGTCAGGATAAAGTGACTGAGTGGGATATCAGGTCAGGGTGCTGGTGGCTTGGTCTTCCACTGGGCCAGAACTATAAAGGTACCATGAGTGTGCACTGTCACAAGTCAGTATCTGTCCTGATATGACCTTAGATGTTACCAAGACGTAACACTCCAAAAACCAGACAATCCACTTAACATGGCAGCATTCTTTCCATTTGAGACACCTGGATATTGAGGAGAAAACCGGCTACTACGTAGTGTTGCCATAGAAACAGGATGTAGAATGATTTGGTAAAGTGGTCTATATGTCAACGGTTTGGTACACTAACACCCCACCGATACAGTCATTCTACATATTATGTATTTATATTATTTGTATATAAATATATATCAGATATAATATATAGTATTAGTATATATGATAATGCTATATATGGTATGTTATATGTGTGTTAAATGTGTTATACATGCTGGATGTCGGTTGCTTGTTGGAGTTTATGTACTGGCGACATCTAAGGTCATATCAGGATGAAAGACACAAAGCATACATACTATATACCTCTCTAACCGACCACCTCCGCAGATCGACCACTCCCCTATATCGATCGCTCTATTCGGGTCCCAAACAATTGCCCATAATACCATTGTAACGATAAAAAAACTCCCTAAACCGACCACCTCCCTAAATGGACCATTTAAAGTCGGTCCCATGGTCGGTCGATTTAGAGATTTTACTATATAATAAAATAGCTAGTTTAATACGATTTAAAAGTGAAATCGACACCGTTCTATGTCCGCCATCTTGTCCTTTTGCATTCTCTCCCAATTCACCAAATCTGTGCCAATATATGTAGCCATTTGATCATGGAACCACAGTTTCTACTTCCTGTTCCATACTAAAGCTATTTTCGCCCGTATTTACACTACTTTGTCGTTCACCCGTGTACGACAAGTACCGGGTGAATCTTTTATCTATGGGATACCATGACACCAGGCACCATGACCAAATATCCCATCCAGTCACATTATCCTGCCACCGAGCTAACCTGTCCTTGTCCTGTCTGTGTAGTAAATAAATATCAAGCGAAAGACAAGACAGCCGAATGCCGAGCGCCAGGCTGGGAAGCAACAAATATCAATTTTATGAGTCATTGGTTTGACTCGACCGGGAACCAAACTCCCGATGTCCCGCACGGGAGGCTTGCGCTGTACCGATTCGGGCACCACTACCGGTCCTCCCGCCGGTGTAAAGATTTCAAATTCCCCCCATATTCAAGTTCCCCCCCGGGAACTTGAAAACGTTTTCAAATTCCTCCCAGGGGAATTTGAAAACGTTTTCAAGTTCCCTCCCTCGTTTTAACGTTCCCTCCCCCGGGGATTATAATCCACACCATCTTAAATAAAATAAAAATGAACTACGGACTGACATACACACACAGACATACAAAAATCTCTTATTTTGTGAAATTTCGTGAAATATTAGATTTTTCGTGAACTTTAAGTTTTTTCATTAAATTCGTTATTTTTCTGGAAATTGTCTGGACATTTTTTATTTTCCGTGAAATTTTCGATTTGTTTAACTTTTCAATTTGTTGTGCTTTTTTGAATAATTAAATAAATATAGAATTTTTGTGTGAAATTCTTTATTTTCGTGAAATATACATTTTTTTGGTGAATTTTTTGCGTGAAATTGTTCGATTAACAAAAAATCTTTTTGGGGAAATTTTGGTGACTACTATTACTATTTTTCATAAATTTCCGATCTTTTTAAAACTTTTACATTTTTGTGGAATTTTCTTTATTTTTAAACAATTTTAAATTCCCGGAGGGGGGTTAATTTGAAAATAGGGGGAGGAATCTGAAAACTGTTTTTAATTTCCCCCCGGGAATCTGAAAACGTTTTTAATTTCCACAGAGGGAAGTTAAGAACGTTTTCAGATTCCCGGGGGGTAACTTAGGAAGGGGGAAGTTGAAATTGTATTCCTGTAGGGGAGGATTTGAAAATAGTGGGAGGAATCTGAAAACTGTTTTTAATTCCCCCTCCTAGGAATCTGAAAACGTTTTTAATTTCCCTGGAGGGAAGTTAAGAACGTTTTCAGATTCCCGGGGGGGGGGGGGACTTAGGAAGGGGGAAGTTGAAATTGTATTCCTGGAGGGGGGAATTTGAAAATAGGGGGAGGAATCTGAAAACTGTTTTTAAGTTCCCCCCAGGAATCTGAAAACGTTTTTAACTTCCCTGGAGGGAAGTTGAAAACGTTTTCAGATTCCCGGGGGGGGGAACTTGAGAAGGGGGGGAAGTTGAAATCGTTACACCGGGAAAGCGAGCACTCTAACCAGTCGCGTTGTCCTGTCAACGATTCCGGGCGCGGTGCCCAAATCGGAGTCGGGCTTCGCGTCCGGAAGGCCGGGAGTTCAGTTCTCGGTTGATGTGTGTGTTGTTGTGTTACGTCCTAGCAACATCTAAGGTCATATCAGGATGGGTACCGACTTGTGACAGTGCGCACTCATGGTGACTTTATAGTGCTGCCCCACTGGAAGACCAGGCTGCCAGCACCATGACCTGATATCCCACTCAGTCACATTATCCTGACACTGAGCCAACCAGTCCTTGTCCTATCCTAATAATGCCGAATACCAGGCTAGGAAGCAACAAGTATCAATTTTTCAGTCATTGCTTTGACTCGACCAGGGTTCGAACCCACAACCCCACGATCTACCAACACGGGAGATGGACGCTCTAACTCATTCGGCCATCCCGTCTGGTTCAGTTCTCAGTTGAATCAAACCAATGACTTTAAAATTGATACTTGTCACTACCTAGACTGCCGCTTGGCATTAATAGGATAGGGCAAGGACTGGTTGGATCAATGTCAGGATAATATTACTGGGTGGGATATCGTGTCATGGTGCTGGCCGTCTGATTTCCAAGAGGGACAGCACTATAAAGTCACCATGTACCCATCCTGATATAACCATAGATGTTGATAGGACGTACAACTCCAACAACCAACCATTGTCCCGTCAACGGCGTGTTGGTAAAGTGCCCCCAATTCACCCGGGAATGTGAAGTGGATATTTTATATCCACTTGCAGCTCGCTGTCTAGGGTCAATGCTAGGTAAGTCATGAGGTGGTGCTCAATGGACAATCACTCTGGTATGATGGCGTCTTAAACTTAAAGGCGCATAGTCAGATGGGTTTGCAGTTTCTGTCAATTTCCCAGATAAATATATGAAACTGATTGTTATTATCTACCTTACTTTAGTTTGAAGCAACTTAAATTTTAAATGATTAACTCAGAACTGTTGATATATTTGAAGTGCAGGTATGCAAAATTACTTTTGTCAAGCATGTCAAAACTATGACACCATAGACATATTTCATATGACGTCAGCATAGGTATTTATGTCAGTGCGCGCACAGCTTGGCTGTAGGACAACATACGGTCACACTGCAAACTTAATGGCAGTGAGCAATCTTGATACAGATAAAGTGAAATATCTCTAAACCCACATCACTTAGAAACAGACTGATTTGAACACATATAGAAAACATATTCAACGAACAGATTATATTAAATTTATAAGGTTAGGCTTCTGCATTTCTATTAATTTTGAATAAAATAGACGTTTTGCACTGCACGTACCGGTAAACTCAATGGCAGTGTGCATTCTTTCCACAGCCAAGGTTCGCGCACATACATCATCATCATGCTGTCGGTCGCGATGCTACAAAGACTGCTTTCATTACTTGACTGACGCTCTCCATTTAGCTCCCTGCTGTGAGAGTTGCATCCATGAGTCGGTCTTAATGTCTCTCATATTTCATGAAAGCTGCCTGCAAAAGTGTTGAAGTGCTGCTGGCTTTTGCAAGTTACCAGAGGCACTCTCTCGGGGAGAAAATAGAGGTTTCACACCGGCAAGAACATGTCAAGACAGGCGCAAAACTATTTGTCCCTGCAGTGGCTGGTCGGGAGATGTTGGGAGTTCCATACATCAACCGCCCTTAATGCTGCCACAGTGACATGGTTTTCTGTTTAGGGTTTGCTCCCTTAGCCTTCGGTTCTGTCAAGAACCTGTACCACAAGGCAGTGGTTTACAACTCTGCAGGGCAGGGGCATCAAACTCCCTGAGATATTGCTATACCTGCATACCGCGCACATACACAATGTTTATAAACACTGAAAGGGGTCTATAGGCTTCTGCGTTGATAGGTTCTATTGAATTGACTCAGTTTTCCCTTCTATGTGTCAACAGATGCTTTACTAAATGTAACTGTATTCAAGTTACATATGGTTGGTTTGTTGTTGTTGTACATCCTAGCAACATTTAAGCTCATATCAGGATGAGTACAGACTTGTGACAGTGTGCACTGATGGCAACTTTTATAGTGCTGCTGCACTGGGAGACCAGGCCGCCAGCACCATGACCTTATATCCCACTCAGTCACATTATCCTGACACTGAGCCAACCAGTCCTTCCCCTATCATAATAATGCCGAGTGCCTGGCTAGGAAGCGACAAGTATAAATCTTTAAGTCATCGGTTTGATTCGACCAGGGTTCGAACCCACGACCCCATGGTCTACCAATATGGGAGACGGACTCTATAACTCAGTTAGATATGGAGAATTAAATGTGGATAATTATTTGGTTTTTTGAAAATTTGATGCTTCATCGGACTATGCGGCTTTAAGGCGAAGGTGTTTCTCAATCCAGCCACCCACCCCCACCCCCAACCCCACCCGCCACAACCATGAATCGGCATGGCAATAAATCAGAACATACAAAGAAGGTACGTCCGGTGCGAAGTTTAAAAAAATCCCTTTCCCTATGTCATCTAAATGGGAGGGTAAAATAACAAGGCAATTCATGGAACTATAAAGTACATTCGATTTGTCTATTCCTTCGTTATTTACAACTAACCTTATACATATATTGACATATGCAAATCCTCCAGTGTGACTGATACTGGTCAACATCCGCTGGAGGTGAGGTGTGCCAAGATGGCACTACCGGTACAGTGTTTGGTTCTTATGAAGTATAACAATAATCATTATAATAAGTAATATTCCCTTCTGTAGCTTTATACTCGCATAATACGTTATACATCCATATGTAAATAGATCATAAATAGATCTCTCACTCCCCCCAGCATAAATTCACTTCCCTACAGAGGAGGGGGACACTCCACCAATATGCATGAGGAGAAATAATAATAACACATTGTATCCCTATAATTTATACTCGTATCATTTTTTATGCCTCATATATATATCCTGACCGAGTCAAACCAGTGACTCAAGATGTGACCTAGCCTGGTGATTGGCATTACTAGGATATGACAAGGATTGGTTTACTCAGTATCAGGATAATGTGACTGAGTAGGAGATAGGGTCATGGTGAGAGTGGCCCGATTTCTCAGTGGGGCAGCACTATATAGTCACCATCAGTGTACACTGTCACAAATCTGTACACGTCATGATCTGACCTCTGATACTGCTAGGACGAAAGCACCCTCTCAAAATACCTGGCCTCATCTATGCATACTCTTTAATAACTATCATCATCACCATCATCAATCCCTTAACCACGAGGGGCATTGGACCACCACAGTTGACATTGCAACCAGTTTTCTCCATTTCCCGCTGTTCTCCACCGCCCTCTGGGACTTTCCAATGTACATACAGGCCTGTCCGTCCCTTGATGTTGTCTTCCCAACTCTTCCTTTGTCCACCATGCCGCGTTCTTCGGCTTTTCACTGTGCCTTGCAGGATGGTTTTGATCAGACCTGATGAACGGCAAACATCACAGTACCACTACAACTTGCATCTGTTTGCGAATACGATCGTCAGAAAATCTTCATGTGGTCCAACCAGACGGGATGGACGAATGAGGTAGAGTGTCCTTCTCCCGTGTTGGTAGATCGTGGGGTCGTGGGTTCGAACCCTGGTCGAGTCAAACCAGTGACTTAAAAATTGATACTTGTCGCTTCCTACTAAATCCTAGCCTGGTGCTCGGCATTATTAGGAGATAGGGCCATGGTAATAAATCAGCACATACAAAGAAGGTACGTCCGCTGCGAAGTTAAAAAAAGTCCCCTTCCCTATGTCATCTCAATGGGAGGGTAAAACAACAAGGCAATTCATGGAACATTAAAGTATATTCGATTCGTCTATTCCTTCGTTATTTACAACTAACCTTATACATATATTGACATATGCAAATCCTCCAATGTGACTGAGTGGGATATCAGGTCATGGTGCTGGCGGCCTGGTCTTCCAGTGGGGCAGCACTATAAAGTTGGCATGAGTGCGCCCTGTCACAAGTCGGTACCCGTCCTTATATGACCTTAGATGTTGCTAGGAGGTAAAACAACAACAAACAAACAATCAGGTGGTCCGATTGCCTGCTAGCTTTGCCAAGTAAAGAACTACTGTTTGTGTTAGTCATTCTTAACAGTACGAGGACACGAGAGACCAATAGGTACACACATACATACAAATGGTCTCAAATTCACTACATGGCCCAGTGAGCGAAGCCCCTACCCACCCATGCTACAACGTCCAGTATGTACCTAGTACCTTTTTATCCCCAATACAATCTCAGACCCCCATTCCATTCATCAAATCATACAATACAGAGAACTAACAATTACTAATTAAATGACAGTATTGCAAAATTAACATCATACACATTGACATCTAGTGTTCTTGTCACCATCATACCATATCTTTCAGTAGATGATGACTTACATTTATGGGCAAATCAGTGTAGGTATTTGCTGGATACCAACATATTAATTGTGATCGGATCCACTGATTGCATATATACTGTGCATGTATTTCAAAATAGGTATATATATTTTGATATATTTCTTTCTATACCCTTGTAATACATATTGTTGACTGAATTTGCATGATACTTTGTTGGACTGAATCTGTACACAGTTACTACTACAGCTGATAATTCATTTATAAAATGTATAATACTTCTAGTAACAAACAGGATTTGCATGCAGTCACTATTACAACTGATAGTAGTTTCATTTATGCATGATACTTATTGGACTGGACTTGTACACAGCTGATACTTCATTTATAAAATGTATAATACTTTTAGTACGCAGTTACTACTACAGCTGATACTTCATTTATAAAATGTATAATACTTTTAGTAACAAACAGGATTTGCGCACAGTCGCTATTACGACTGATAGTAGTTTCATTTATGTATTAAGGAATTGTACTGTACGGCCGGAAGACCAGTGCTCTGGCGCTGACAAAAGATATTATTCGATGAATAAATACTTGAACCAAAAAAAATATATGTATGTGATGCATAACGCATTATACGAGTATAAATGCAAGTGGAACATACACTGTGTATATCTATTCCTCCTTGGCGCATTTGTGGTGCCCCCCCCCCCCAGCTTTCGGCGTAATTGTTGGGCGACTGCCCCCCCCCCCGCACCACACAAACTGGAGGAATCTTTTGTATAATTAAGGGGAATCAAACCTTCGAAAGTTAATTTTGTTTACATTCTTTCTTTGTTGTTCATTACTCCTTAAGCGTGAACATTAAAATTAGTGAGAATCAAAATTAATTTCAGGTAAAAATCTTGTATTTAAACTACGTTTTTGGATTGGTGTTTATGTGGTTTTGCACCGGAACTCTTCACATATATATATATATATATATATATATATATATATATATATATATATATGAGCCTCTCTCAAAAGGTGATAACTCTTTTTTTGTGTGTCCATTGTAACGATTGACACAAAACAGCACAGAAACGGTTACACTGAAAACACAAGGACATTTGCTTCAAATCAATATGTATTCTATTGGGATTATGAAACACCATGTAAAAAACAAATCAGTTTATCCTGAGCAAATGCATAAGCAGATAGTATGTTGATCGTTACAATGGACAAAGTTTTGTCCCATATTGCTTAGCACCTTTTGAGACAGTCTCATATATATATTATTATATATAATAATAAATCCGGCGGTACAGTGAGTGTATGTAGGGGGGGGGGGGGAGTGGTGCGTGCACAGACGTGTGGCGCCCCCCAACGGATCTGAGATGTGTTTGTATTTATATATACTCACTTTTATCGTGGGGTAATTACATCGTGTACAGACTAAATCGTGTTTGTAGACGCCGGGTTCTTTTTTAGTTGTGTCAACCAGTCAAACGGTGAACGATGTTATGGATTATTCTAGGCCAATTCAGCTGATTCACGGAGTTTCAGCTGATTCACGGGGGTTTGTCTCTGTGTCTATCTCTCTGTCAGTTTTCCAGTCCGTCTGTTCCCGTACCTCATGCCTGTATATATCTCAGTGTGTCTGTCTCTCAGCCTGTCTGTTCGCCTGTCCCTGTCTGTTTATCTATCAGTCTGTCTATCTATCTGTCTGTTCCCCCCTCCCCCTGTTTGTCTATCTCCCGGTCTGTCTGTTCCACCCCCCCCCCCCCAGTCTGTCTATCGATCACTCTGTCTGTGCCCCTGCCCCCTGTTTGTCTATTTCTCAGCCCGTCTCTGTGTGTTCGCATGTCCATGCTTGTCTATCTCTGTGTGTGTCTGTCTTTTCCCCTGCTCCTGTGTGTCTATCTCTCAATCTGTCTGTCAGTTCCCCTGTCCATGTCTGTCTAGCTGTGTCTGTCTATTTCTCAGCCCGTCTCTGTGTGTCTGTGTGTCCATGTTTGTCTACGTCCTTGTGTGTCTGTCTGTTCCCCTGCTCCCTTTTGTCTATCTCCTCAATATGTCTGTCTGTTCCCCTGTCCACATCTGTCTATCTCTGTATGTCTATCTCTCAGTCTTCCTGTTCCCCGACCCCTGTCTGTCTATCTCTCGATCCATCCCTATATGTTTGCCTGTCCCTGTATGTCTAGCCGTGTGTGTGTCTGTCTGTTCCCCTGCTCCTGTTTGTATAATTCTCAATCTGTATATATGTTCCCCTGCCCATGTCTGTCTATCTCTGTATGTCTATTTCTGTGTCTGTCTGTCTGTATGTCGCCACCGACTGGCGTGCTACGTCTTTACAGACAGGATCACGTCCGACTTGCTCCGATTTAATAGAATCGGCCCCCTTCACACATTCTCCCCTCGCCCCTCTCCCCCCTTCCACCCTCCCTCCCCTTCCCTCTCTTCCATTGCCTCCCCCTCCCCCCCCCTCCTCTCTCCCTCCTCCCCCAACTCCCACCGCCCCCTCCGCACCCCCTCCCCTCACTCCTCACCCATCTCCCCCTCCTCCATTTCCCCCTTCCCTCTCCCCATCCCCCTTCCCACCTCCTCTCGCCTTCTCCCCCTCCTCCCTTCTCAAAAGGTTAACGTCCCCCCTTTGTATTTGGGGGGTGGACTCCCTCCCCTTTTCCTCCCCTCCTCTCCTTGTCCCTCTCCGTCCTCCCTTGTCCCTCCATCCTCCCCTTGTCCTTCCCTCGCTCGCCTTGTCCCTCCCCTCCTCCCCTTGTCCCTCCCCTCCTCCCCTTGTCCCTCCCCTCCTCCCCTTGTCCCTCCTCCTCGGCAGGGGGGCCTTTACCCCTCCGCAATCGTCCTCCATTCTCCCGTTCCCCTCACCTGATCCTTTCCCTTCACCTCCCCTCCAGCCTCTCCACCTCACTCCTCTTCACAGGCCCCTTCCTCGACCCCTTGGCTTTTTTTCCCCATCCAGCCCCGCCCTCCATTACCGCCCCCCTCCGAACCTCGTCCCATGCCCCCCTATCAACACCTATTACGTCACATCCTCTATTTGAGCATAGCACTAATGAAAACTAAAAATAGCATTCACTCTGATTCTATCCCCAAGCCTCGATGAATGCCGGTGTCACAGTTCGAGCGCCCTGCCACTTTGAGTGCCCTTCTGTTGCTTCTGCGCATGCGCGGATAGAGACAACATTAAAACCACCCTAACTATCACAGTAATTTGTGATTGTTAGTGCTTTGAAAGCAAATTTCTTTTGTTTCTATTAAATAGTTCAGATCTTTCTCTACAATTTCACATTCAGCTTTTTTTTATCAGCCAATTGGAAGTTCTTGAATTTATTTTGCGAAAATAGTTTTTGAGGCCATGATCTGGTAAGGCTAACACTGGCACTGACACTCAGAATATCCCAACTTTCACTATTATCTCTGTTTTAATACTTTCAGAGTAAATTGTTCTTAGGTTAAATTAAATACCTCAGATCTTCCTCTTCAATTGCGCATTAAGATATTTTTAATCGATCCAATGAAAGCTTTTAAATCTATTTTACAAAAAAAGTATACAACCACTCGCAGGGCGCTCAAACTGGCAGGGCGCTCAAACTGCGACACCTGGCTTGAGGAAGGCGCAGTGGTTAACGTTTCATAGTTTGAGATATCTTTTATTTGAAATGGCTCCCTTTGGAGAAATTTGAACTGAAAACATGCTAGCACAAATTGTGGCAAGCACCTACACATGCACATTCTGAAACCAGAGGCGTCAGTGGTGACAAAGTCTATCAAATTCACTTAGTATTCCCTTCTATACAGTGATAAATGGGGTGGAGGTGGGGGTGGGATGGGGTGGAGTGGAGGTGGGGTAGGGGTTGGATTGGTGTGGGTGGGGAGTGGGGGTGGGGGCCACTCAGCCTCCACACAATCCTCCCCCAAATTATTTTCTTCCTATAACTCTTTACCCCCATTCTTAAAGGTGCATAGTCCGATGAAATATCAAATTTTCAAAACTAAACCAATTATCTAGATTTTATTTGACATATCTAACTTAGATACTGATGCGCTTATTAAGCATTTGTTTCTGCGTAGAAGGCAATACTGAGTCAATTTAACAGAACCGGTTAAAGCGAAAATTCTATGGTGACAGACTTTTGGCAAGCTTGCCAAAACTAATTTTCCATGTTTGCACTCAAAATGTCTAACAAATTTACCATTTAAAATAAAAGTAACTTTGAATTAATGTAAAGTAGATACTAGTGATCGAGCTAATATATTTATCTCAGAAAAAATAGAGAAATTCAAAACCATCGGCTGTGGAACTTTAAATCCTGCTCCATTCTATATGTGAATGAATGCAGTATAACACGGCATGAAGACTAATTCCCTCACGTTAAGAAGAGCTGCACCCACAACGTTAGTCCATGAATAAAAGACAACAATTTTCCAATGGGTGTGTTCAAATCCAATTTCAAGGCGGGGATTTTGATTTTCCAATTGAGGAATTCGGTGGAAATTACAGAAAGAGTCGACGGATAATGAGGGGAAAGGATTGACTTCCCAGAATTGGAGGGTGAGGGTGGGTGGTGGAGGTGGGAGTGGAGTAGGGGATGGGGAGGGGGATGCACAATTCAGCCAGCTGGTTTTAGACTTGGATTTAAATGCAGCAGTTGAATTGAACACTGGCTATTCACGGGCATACAGGGGTAACTTACTGTAGGGTGGTGGGGGGGGGGGGGGGAGGGGGGAGAGGGAGGGGGAGGGGTCATTGTGGGGAGTGGGGAGAGGCTATTATACAAGTAGACTTCTGTGAGAGTGGGCTGGACTTTTCATTAAGTGTAATTTCTAAAGGGTATTATCCACATTTAACTAGAGTTCACTCATGTGGAACCGAGGCAAGGTGTGTGGGTGTGTGGGTATGGGGTGTGTGGGTGTGTGGGTGTGTGGGTGTGTGGGTGTGTGTGGGTGGGTGGGTGTTTGGGTGCGTGGGTGGTGTGGGTGTGTGGGTGTGTGTGCGTGGGTGGTGGGGTATGTGGATGTGTGGGTTGTGTGGGTGTGTGGGGTGTGTGGGTGTTGTTGGTGGGTGTGTGGGTGCGTGGGTGTGTGGGTGTGTGTGTGTGTGGGTGTGTGGGTGTGTGGGTGGGTGGGTGTGTGGGTGCGTGGGTGTGTGGGTGTGTGGGGTGTGTGGGGTGTGGTGGGTGTGTGGGGTGTGTGTGGGTGGGTGAGTGTGTGGGTGCGTGGGTGTGTGGGTGCGTGGGTGTGGGTGTGTGGGTGTGTGGGTGTGTGGGTGTGTGGGTGTGTGGGAGTGTGGGTGTGTGGGTGTGTTTGTGGGTGGGTGCGTGTGGGTGGGGCTGTTTGATTTTTGGAGCTTTATGTCCTGGCAACATCTAAGGTCATCTTAGGTGCGCACTCATGGTGACTTCATAGTGCATACCCGCAGGGAGACCAGGCCGTCAGCACTATGCCCCGATATCCCGCTCAATCACATTATCCTGACACTGAGCCAACCAAGTCCTTGCCCTATCCTATTAATGCCGAGCGAGCGTCGGGCTGGGAAGCAACAAGTATCAATTTTTAGGTCATTGGTTTGACTCAACCAGGGTTCAAACTTGTGAGTTCGGATCCCACGATCTACCAAAACAGGAGATTGACGCTAATCCAAAAGTAGGGATTAACATTGCAATCAAACCTACGAACATCATATTTGTTTAGATTCCTACTTGTTGGTCCATTGCTCCATAATCGTGTCATCACAACAAAAGGGGAATTAGTCAGAATTAAAATGATCTTCAGGTAAAAATCTGTTATTTGAATTACATTTTTGGATTGGCGTTTACAGGGTTTTGCACCTGAACTTGTCATATGTACAAATATAAATGTGTGATGTATACACATTATACAAGTATAATTAATTTCACTCCTTATTATATGCTAAGTCATCTCCTGTACTGAGCTGTTATTAATTGTTCATCGACTATGCAACTAGGCTGATTGTGTCGCCCTCTGCCTGCAAATGCTGTAACATGTCTGGCGGTGCTCAGTCACTCTTCCCGCAATACACACATATATATGAAGACTTCAGGCGCAAACTAACATAAACACCCATCCAAAACTGTAGTTGAAATAACAGATTTTTACATGTAAATAATTTTAATTCTCAATAATTCCAATTTCCATATGATCACATGCTTATGAAGCAATGAATAAAAAAGAAGGAATATAAACAGATTAACTTTTTGTAGGCTTGACTCCAATGTTTATCTCCATTTTTGGATTGGCGTTTACATGGTTTTGCACCTAAACTCTTCATATATATATATATATATATATATATATGAGCCTGTCTCAAAAGGTAATAATTTTTTTTTTCTTTGTACATTGTAACGATTGACACAAAACAGCACAGAAACGGTTACACTGAAAACGCAAGGACATTTGCTTCAAATCAATATGTATTCTATTGGGATTATGAAACACCATGTAAAAAACAAATCAGTTTATCCTGAGCAAATGCATAAGCAGATTGTATGTTGATCGTTACAATGGACACAGTGTTGTTCCATATTGCTTAGCACCTTTGGAGACAGTCTCATATATATATATATATATATATATATCATCATCATCATCGTGCTGTCGGTCGCGATGCGACAAAGACTGCTTTCATTACTTGTCTGCCGCTCTCCATTGTTGTGTGCGGTTGTACGTTTCATGAAAGCTGCCTGCAAAAGTGTTGAAGTGCTGCTGGCTTTTGCACGTTACCAGCGGCACTCTCTCGGGGAGCAAATAGAGGTTTCACACCGGCAAGAATATGTCAAGACAGGCGCAAAACTATTTGTCCCTGCAGTGTCTGGTCGGGAGATGTTGGGAGTTCCATACATCAACCGCCCTTAATGCTGCCACAGTGACACGGTCTTCTGTTTAGGGTTTGCTCCCTTAGCCTTCGGTTCTGTCAAGAACCTGTACCACAAGGCAGTGCTTTACAACTCTGCAGGGCAGGGGCGTCAAACTCCCTGTATATATATATATATATATATACACACATACATAAACATATGGATCAGCCGAGGTTCCGACACCGTGGCCGCCTGGTGTCCAGCTCAGTCCCTTTCAGTCGAGGTCTCCTGTGTAAACAGGATCAACTTGATGCGGCTCTGTGTGTTCGTGCTGATTGCATTCCACGGCCCAACGGCTATTCTTGCCTCACCTCCGAGATACAGCGCGGCCGTTTGGGAGGCCATTCTCTCACTGTAGGCTTACCCTCACCGATGTCATATTGTCGGTTTATATGGTACAGCAGGATTGTTTGAACATTGAAACAGGGTGCAATGGTGGACTGGTAGGTAGAGTGCGCGCCCGCCACGCGAGAGGTCGATATGTTGATTTCAGGTCGAACACCAGAAAAAATACATAAAGTTTTAAAAAAAAAGATTTAAAAAAAGGATAATGTGACTGAGTGGGATATCAGGTCATGGTGCTGGCGGATTTATTTCCAAGTGGGGCAGCACTATTAAGTAGCTATGAGTGCGCACTGTCACATATCGGTTCCCATCCTGACATTGAGCATTATCCTGGTATTGAGTCAACCAGTCCTTGCCCTATCCTATTAATGCCTAGTGCCAGGCTAGGAAGTGACAAGTATCATTGGTTTGACTCGACCGGGAATTGAACGCCCGATCTGCCTGCGTTCTATCGAATCGGCCAAATAGTTTGGTTTGATGGGGGTGTTACACCCCCATCACACCAAACTAGTTCTCAAAACGTCCAACCAAGTTCTAAAACGGGCTATGGTCGGGGTAGAACGTGGCTGCAAAACATTTTGGGCATGCACAAAGTTTTGGAGCACCATTCCGTTGTAGCCCGTCCATTCCATTTGTAAAAAGACTGTAAAAAGTTGCTACTACGTCCATTCCGTTCACACAGAGTTTGAGTCCATTCAGCAACATTTTCAAGAACGTCTGGTTGTGGGGCAACACTATGAAGTCACCATGAGAATGCACTGTCATAAGTCGGTACCCATCCTGATATGACCATGGATATTCCTAGGAATAGGATGCAAAATCCCAAGAAACAAATGCACCCAAATAAATATGTATATTTATGTACGCATACTTCATTATGTCAATATAAATATATTATACAGGTTTATTGATGGTTACATTCATCAGGGGGCTAGATAGTCTAATGGTTAGGATGCTTCCATTGAAATGGCCGAAATGTGGGTTCGATTCCTGTTCTAGGCATGATGTTCTCACTTGTTTAAACCTTCAACGTTATATACATGAACACAAAGCTATGCATATAAGCACAAATCCTCCGGTGCGACTGACACTTCCCGACCTTACTATGAAAAGCTTCTATCTGACGAAATGGTGCTTTCGAGATAATGAGGACTGAAGCTGTGAAACTGCATGATAGCAAAACAGATAGAATAATATTATTTTTAATATATTTCAGTGAAAAATACCAGTTGAGAAACGTGATAGCCTTTTGTAGATAGAACATTTCTACATCCATAACACCAATTTGCTCACTTTGTCAGATAGAACCTTTTTATAGTAAGGTCACAACTTGTCAACATCCGGTCGAGGGGAAGTGGTCCACAGAGGGCACCACCTGTCAAGTGTGGATGGAGTCTTATGGAATATAACAAATATTGGCAATATTAATAATATCAGTATTATCAATTAATATAAATAATTACAATAATTCCCTTTCAAATTGTTATACTCGCATAATGCACATATATATATATATATATATATATCTATTTATATATGTCTTTATATATATATACAGCAAAACCTCTCTAATCGACCACCTCCACAGATTGACAACCCCCCTATATCGATCACTTTATTTGGGTCCCAAAAATACCATTGTAACCATATTCGAGTGGTACAGGAAAGAGGCTGAGTCATGACAGCTGAATAGGCCAGGTGGCAGCACCAGGCAAGGCAGAGAACCTGTCCATTCGCCTGAGTTGTTAAGCGTCAGTAGTTGTGAGGTGTCCAGACAATGTGCAACCAGGTCCTCCAGTGGAAAAATCCTCCAGTGTGACTGACACTTGTCGACACCCGTTGGAGGGGAGGTGGCCCACAGGTGGTGCCACCTGTCAAGTGCAGAGTCTTATGGAGTCTAACACTGGTAATAAAGATAATATATAGTAATTAATATATATAATAGAAACAATGCCCTTTGTATTTTTATACTCATGTAATGCATTATACATCACACATATATATATATATATATATATATATATATATATATATATATATATATATGCGTTCAGGCGCAAAACCCTGTAAATGCCAATCCAAAAATTGAATTAAAATCAAAGATTCACAGTTTGACTCCAATGTTTCACTCAATTTTTAAACTGGTGTTTACAGGGTTTTGAACCTGAACTTCTCATATGCAGATAGGCTGGTTAGCTTGGTGTCAGGATAATGTGACTGAGTGGGATATTGGGTCATGGTGCCGGCGGTCTGATTTCCCAGTGGGGCAGCACTATAAAATGGCCACGAGTGCATACTCTCACAAGTCGGTACCCATCCTGATATGACCATAGATGTTGCTAGGACGTAAAACAACAACAAACAAACAAACATATGCAGATATGTATGTGTATATACACACATATATCTATATATACATAAATATGAGGTAGGTCATCACATATATATGTACATGTATATATATATATATATATATATATATATATATACAGATATATATGTAAATATATCAGGTGGGTCATCGAGAGGATGACAGTTAGTTTGAAATAGCATGCTATATATATGTGACAAGCTGCAGATGCCTTTCAAGTTTCACGCTTAGACTTGACACCTCCATATATATATATATATATATATATATATATATACAGACCCAGGTAGGGAGGCAGGTAGATTTAATCTCTATTTCTTTAGTGCCTGTCCCCATAGCCTCCACATCGCAGTGAGGTCACGTGTGAGGGTAATTCTAGTGAGCACCACCCCTCATCTAACCACACACCATTCCCAGGCCACTAAATGTCGTACTATCCAAGCATAGCGCCACCTGACGACATCTGGCACCCACAAACCGCTCCATCTAGTGGAAACTCCTCAGTTTCAGTGAAAACTCCTGAGTTCCAGTGGAAATTCACGAGTTTCAGTGGAAATTCACGAGTTTCAGTGAAAACTCACGAGTTTCAGTGAAAACTCACGAGTTTCAGTGAAAACTCACTAGTTCCAGTGGAAACCCTACCCACTCAGTGTATATATCTGTCAGCAGACGACATTTTTGTTGGAGCAGACAATATTTGGTCAGAGCAGACGACATTTGGTCAGAGCAGATGACATTTGGTTAGAGCAGACGATATTTAGTCAGAGCAGACGACATTTCGTCAGAGCAGATGACATTTTGTCAGAGCAGGCAAGATTTGGTCAGAGCAGACGACATTTGGCCAGAGCAGATGACATGTGGTCAGAGCAGATGACATTTGGTCAGAGCAGACGACATTTGGTCAGAGCAGATGACATTTGGTCAGAGCAGGCAACATTTGGTCAATGCAGACGACATTTGTGTCAATGGAAACCTTACCCACTCAGTGTATATATCTGTCAGCAGACGACATTTTTGTAGGAGCAGACGACATTCAGGCAGAGCAGATGACATTTAGTCAGAACAGACGACATTTGGTCAGAGCAGACAACATTTGGTCAGAGCAGACGACATTTGGTCAGAGCAGACGATCAGATGACATTTGATCAGAGCAGATGGCATCTGTTCAGAGCAGATGACATTTGGTCAGAGCAGATGACATTTGGTCAGAGCAGACGACATTTGGTCAGAGCAGACGACATTTGGTCAGAGCAGATGACATCTGTTCAGAGCAGATGACATTTGGTCAGAGCAGACAATATTTGTTCAGAACAGACGACATTCGTGAGAGCAGACAACATTTGTTCAGAGCAGACGACATCATGAAAGCCGGCAGGTGAGTGGGTTGGTGGGTGCCCTGGTACACACGTCTTGATCTCTTCCCTCAGCGACACTTTCCCACGGCCTAAACGCCGGCCTGCTTCACTAAAAATCTCCCTCTCATTCCCGCCAATATGAATTAATCCCTGGATACTTCTATTTTGGCGGGAAAACTACTTTCGAATAATAATAGAATCAAAATCAAACACACACAAATCAAACGTCTACCAGGCGCGTGTAATTTCCGGAATATCCTTTCCGTTTTACATCTATACAATTGCAAATATTCGTCGATGTTTCTCGGAGTGGTGGGTTATTAGTGCAGTGGGCCCGCATTGATGGAGTGTTGACCTGTGTGACCTCTAAGCGTTCATCAACTGAGTGAACGCTGATAAGAGATCGCTGCATCTTTATCAAATGTTTGGATACAGTGACGTATACCTGTACACACCTGTGCATACCTTCTTACCTGTTGAGCACCAGTTCCACAAACTTAGTCGTCTGTGTTAATACTATTAAGCCATGTCAAGCTTGATAAGCTCTTTTCCATTTTTGGTGGGTTTTTTTCTGGAAGAGCATTACATGTGGTTTGAATCATTTATATTAGTTGTGGAAAAGTAGGTTTTGATTGATTGGTGGTTGCTCTCCGCCGTATCGGCAGCATAGGCCATATTCACGGCGAGAACTGTTTGTTTATAATTCAAACCATTGCTTTTACATGTAAAAAGATGCAATCAAGTTTGTGTTAATAGACACTCATAAATTTTATAGCTCACAATTACATACTTTCTGGTTAAGGTAAAATAAAAAATCTGGGTAAAATTGTTGGCACAGGGCCATGAAAAGTAGGAGTGTCTATATCATTATAAAGCTCTTTAAAAGAAGTCATGGCTAGGGGTATATGATGTTGTTGGTGTGTCGGCACATATATATATATATATATATACATATATATATACATATATATATATTTACATTTAAATTTACATTAATACAAATATATATACATATATATATATATATATATATTTATATATATATATATATATAGTGAAACCTCTCTAATCGACCACCTCCACAGATCGACAACTCCCCTATATCGATGGCTTCATTTGTGTCCCAAATGATCGCCCATACAAGACCATCATAACGATAAAAGAAACTCCATAGACCTCCCACCTCCCTAAATGGACGATTTAAAGTCGGTCCCCTGGTCCGTATGTTTAGAGAGGTTTTACTGTATGCATATATATATATATATATATATATATCAGCCCTTCGCACCTGTAGCCATTTGTGCAGAGCTCTGGGCATCACACCTGTGCAGATATATATACACCTGTCCACAAGTGCACACACCTGTGAAGAGAATTAGATAGCTCTAAACACATTATATACCTGTACATAAATGTACACACCTAGATACAGAATTATATACCTGTATACACATTACATACCTGTAAACAAGTGTACACACCTGCACACATGTCTACGTGCATGTGCACACCTATGCACATAGTTACACAAGTGCACAACATGCCCGTTCACGTTGACACCTGAACACACCTGAACATGCTTGAACACACATGAACACACATGAACACACATGAACACACATGAACACACATGAACACACATGAACACACATGAACACACATGAACATGCATGAATACACATGAACACACATGAACACAACTGGACACACATGAATACACCTGTGTTCACCTGTGTTCACCTGTATTCACCTGTATAACCTGTGTAACCTGTGCTCACCTTTCTTCACCTGTGTCCACCCACGGTCAACTGCGTTCACCTGTGTTCACCTATGCTCACCTATGTTCACTTGTGTTCACCTGTGTTCACCTGTGTTCACCTGTGTTCACCTGTGTTCACCGGTGTTCACATGTGTTCACATGTGGTCACATGTGTTCACATGTGGTTACATGCATTTAAATATATTCATATGCGGTCACATGTGTTTGCATGCATTCACATGTGTTTGCATGAGTTCACATGTGTTCACATGTGTTCACATGCATTCACATGTGTTCACCTGTGTTCACCTGTGTTCACCTGTGTTCACCTGTGTTCACCTGTGTTCACATGTGGTCACATGTGTTCACATGTGGTTACATGCATTTAAATATGTTCATATGCGGTCACATGTGTTTGCATGCATTCACATGTGTTTGCATGAGTTCACATGTGTTCACATGTGTTCACATGCATTCACATGTGTTCACCTGTGTTCACCTGTGTTCATCTGTGTTCACCTATGTTCAGCTGTGTTCACCTGTGTTCACCTGCATTCACATCTGTGAGATATGTTCACATGCATTCACCTATGTTTACCTGCATTCTCCTGTGTTCACTTGTGTCCACCTACTTTCCCCTTTGCTAACATGTGTTAACCGGTGAACACCTGTCTATGCCTGTGTTCACCTGTGTTCACCTCTGAACACCTGGGAATATATGTATGCACCAGTTCAAATCTGTACACCTTTGTTCACCTCTGTTCACCTGTGTTAACCTGTTTTCACCTGTGTGGACATGTGTGTTCACCTATATTCATATGTCTTTACCTGTGTTCAGTTTGTGCTCACCTGTGTTCACCTGGTTTAACCTATCTTCACCTGTGTGTTCACCTATGTAAAACTGTGTTCACGTGTTTTCATGTGTGTTCATGTGTGTTCATGTGTGTTCATGTGTGTTCATGTGTGTTCATGTGTGTTCATGTATGTTCACACATGTGTTCAAGTGTACTCACGTGTGTTCATGTGTGTTCATGTGTGTTCATGTGTGTTCACGTGTGTCCACGTGTGTTTGTGTTCACATGTTTTCACATGTGTTCACGTATGTTCACATGTGTTCACGTGTGTTCATGTGTGTTCACGTGTGTTTGTGTTCATGTGTTTTCACGTGTGTTCACGTGTGTTCATGTGTGTTTGTGTTCACGTGTTTTCACCTGTGTTCACCTGTGTTCACGTGTATACACTTGTACCCACCCATACCGCACTCGCCTTTACCATACGCACTTGCCCACTCCCACACCATCATCTGATCATGGCCACTCAAAGTTTGCTCCGTCAGATATATTACAAATATATATGTGCAAGTATGTTATATTCATGTGTTTACATAACTCTATGATGGTAAGGTTTGCAGGATGAGTCATTCTCATATATATGTACTATGTAATTTATTATGTAATATAAATAACGGCAGCCCCTTAATGTTTCTCTCTAACCACCTTAACATCCATGTTATTTACTGCGGTGCGGGCATTCTCTACGCCCCCGACTCCTATACGCTTGAGCCAACTGTCACTCTGCTCACTTTCAAAACCTACATGTATTATACTATATACATAAATACCTGTACGGGCATATACCATGAGTAGTAATTAATTAGATGTCAAGCACTGCTTCACTCTCCCAGCAGATGTTGGGTTAATTAGCCCACTGTTACATGGCAATTACTAAGCACATTTCCTAAAGGAAAGACTGTGGAATGGGCACACATTGGCTGTCACACCTATGCTGTCATATGGCTACTGCCACATCAGTATTGTCACACAATTACTGTCACACCATCGTGTTTACGTAATGTCACATTAATACAGTGTTGTCAGTTCTGTCAACTCAGTGTTGTCGTGCCTTATCTGACAAATCTTTAGTGTCACCTGGTATTTATTGTCACTAAGTTCACACGGATAGTTGCACACTGCTACTGTCACACCACTACTGTCACACAACTACTGTCACACCTCTACTGTCACACAACTACTGTCACACATCTACTGTCACACAACTACTGTCACACCTCTACTGTCACACAACTACTGTCACACAACTACTGTCACACATCTACTGTCACATAACTACTGTCACACCACTACTGTCACACAACTAATGTCACACCTCTACTGTCACACAACTACGGTCACACCTATTCTGTCACACCAGTACTGTCACAACTCTACTGTCACACAACTACTGTCACACCTATTCTGTCACACCAGTACTGTCACACCACTACTGTCACAACCCTACCCTCACACAAATACTGTCACACCACTACTGTCACACCTCTATTATCACAATGCCTCCTACCCCACCACTACTGTCACATCCCAACTGTCACATCCCTACTGTCACACCGATATTGTCACATCATCTCTCTCACAGCAATACTGTCACAGCTATGCTGTTAGGGATCCGAACCCATGGGTACATGGGTTCGAACCCTCGTCGAGTCAAACCATCATCATCATCATCATGCTCTCGGTCGCGATGCGACAAAAGACTGCTTTCATTACTTGACTACCGCTATCCACATTTCATGAAAGCTGCCTGCAAAAGTGTTGAAGTGCTGCTGGCTTTTGCAAGTTACCAGCGGCACTCTCTCGGGGTCAAATAGAGGATTCACACCGGCAAGAACATGTCCAGACAGGCGCAAAACTATTGGTCCCTGCAGTGGCTGGTCGGGAGATGTTGGGAGTTCCATACATTAACCGCCCTTGATGCCTCCACAGTGACATGGTTTTCTGTTCAGGGTTTGCTCCCTTAGCCTTTGGTTCTGTCAAGAACCTGTACCACAAGGCAGTGGTTTACAACTCTGCAGGGCAGGGGTGTCAAACTCCCTGAAGTATTGCTATACCTGCATACAAAATGTATACTTGTCCCCTCCTAGCCAGCCGATCGGCATTACTAGGATAGGGCAAGGACTGATTGGCTCAGTGTCAGGATAATGTGACTGAGTGAGACATCAAGTCATGGTGCTGGTGGCCTGGTCTCCGAGTGGGGCAGCACTAGAAAGTCGCCATGAGTGCGCACTGTCATAAGTCAGTACCCATCCTGATATGACCTTAGATGTTGCTAGGACGAAAAACAACAACAAACAAACTACTCCTGTCACACCCATACTGTCACACCCCTATTGTCACATCCTTCCTGTCCCACCAGTAGTGTCACATCCAAAGAAGTAAATTGATATCAGGCCATCGAGCTGGCGGCCTGGTCTTCCAGAGGGGAAGAACCACTGAAACATCTACGGTCGTCTCAGGGCGGGCACCGAATTGTGACAGTGCACACACTCATGGCAACTTTACAGTGCTGCCATACTGGGAGACCAGACCACTGGCACCATGACCCAAGATCCCACAAAATCATATTATCCTCATACTATGCATGCCAGTCCTTGCCCTATCCTATTATTGTCGAGCGTCAGGCTAGCCAGCGACAAATATCAATTTTGTACGTCATTGGTTTGACTCGGCTGGGAAGCCTACACTCAACCGATTCAGTCAATGTCTATTGTTTTCTCTCCCAATTTCCTCCATTGGTTTAAATTGAATTAAAATGAAATTATGCGTATTAATTGTTGTGAAGATAATTAAGTCTGTGAAAGTATTTTATTTGGTGGAGAAGTCACAGGTGGTCAGAGGGGAGTTGCTTATACTTGCATATTTATCATCATCATCATGCTGTCGGTCGCGATGCGACAAAGACTGCTTTCATTACTTGACTGCCGCTCTCCCTTTAGCTCTCTGCTGTGAGAGTTGCCTCCATGAGTCGGTCTTAATGTCTCTCAGCTTCAGGTTTCTCTTGTTGGTATCCTTGAACCTGAGACAAGGGCTCCCAATCTTTCTGTAGCCAGAAGACAGTTGAGAGTAGAGGATCTGCTTTGGTAGCCTGTCTGATGACATCCTCATGAGGTGTCCAGTCCACCGGAGATTCTTTTTGATCAGAAGATCTTCCATAGAGGGCAGCCCCGTTCGTTCGAGTATTTCCTTATTTGTCACTTTGTCCTTCCAGCTTAGCCTCATGATTGAACGCAGATGTCGCATCATGAAGGCATGCAGCTTTTTCACCATATTTATACTCATTCTGAAATACAAGCTTCCTTGTTTGGGGAAAGGGGCGGGCTAGAGTATATGTCCTGAGTGACTAGGTATCGAATAACTCACCCTGAAGTACTCTCACCACGCCCCTGTGTAATGACGCACATCTATACATGAACACACACCAAGCAAGCCAGCCAACCTACATATATATATACACAGGTACCTACATACATACCCCCACACACACATATACATCAACACACACCAAGCAAGCCAGCCAACCTACATATATATATACACACGTACCTACATACATACCCCAACACACACATATACATCAACACACACCAATCAAGCCAGCCAGCATACATATATATATACACACGTACCTACATACATACCCCAACACACACATATACATCAACACACACCAAGCAAGCCAGCCAACCTACATATATATACACACACGTACCTACATACATACCCCCACACACATATACATCAACACACAACAAGCAATCCAGCCAACCTACATATATATACACAGGTACCTACATACATATGCCAACACACACATATACATCAACTCACACCAAGCAAGCCAGCCAACCTACATATATATATACACACGTACCTACATACATACCCCAACACACACATATACATCAACACACACCAAGCAAGCCAGCCAACCTACATATATATATATACACATGTACCTACATACATACCCAAACACACATATACATCAACACACACCAAGCCAGCCAGCCAACCTACATATATATATACACAGGTACCTACATACATACCCCCACACACATATACATCAACATACACCAAGCAAGCCAGCCAGCCAACCTACATATATATATATATACACACATACCTACATACATACCCCCACACACATATACATCAACATACACCAAGCAAGCCAGCCAACCTACATATATATATACACAGGTACCTACATACATACCCCCACACACATATACATCAACATGCACCAAGCAAGCCAGCCAACCTACATATATATACACACACGTACCTACATACATACCCCAACACACACATATACATCACATTCACCAAGCAAGTCAGCCAACCTACATATATATACACATACCTACATACATACCCCCACATACATATACATCAACATACACCAAGCAAGCCAGCCAACCTACATATATATATACACACACCTACATACATACCCCCACACACATATACATCAACACACACCAAGCAGCCAGAATACATATATACACACGTACCTACATACATACCCCCACACACATATACATCAACATGCACCAAGCAAGCCAGCCAACCTACATATATATATACACACGTACCTACATACATACCCCAACACACACATATACATCAACACACACCAAGCAAGCCAGCCAACCTACATATATATATATACACAGGTACCTACATACATACCCCAACACACACATATACATCGACACACACCAAGCAAGCCAGCCAACATACATATATATATACACACGTACCTACATACATACCCCCACACACATATACATCAACACACACCAAGCAAGCCAGCCAACATACATATATATATACACACGTACCTACATACATACCCAAACACACACATATACATCAACATGCACCAAGCAAGCCAGCCAACCTACATATATATATACACACATACCTACATACATACCCCAACACACACATATACATCAACACACAAAAGAGCAGCCAACCTACATATATATACAAATACGTACATACCCCCCATAATACATCAACACACACCAAGCAAGCCAGCCAACTACATATATATATACACATACCTACATACATACCCCAACACACCATATACATCAACACACACCAAGCAAGCCAGCCAACTACATATATATATACACACGTACCTACATACATACCCCAACACACACATATACCTCAACACACACCAAGCAAGCCAGCCAACCTACATATATATATACACACACACATACGTACATACCCAAACACACATATACATCAACACACACCAAGCAAGCCAGCCAACCTACATAATATATATATATATATATATATATATACTCACGTACCTACATACATACCCAAACACACACATATACATCAACATACACCAAGCAAGCCAGCCAACCTACATATATATATACACACATACCTACATACATACCCCCACACACACATATACATCAACACACACCAAGCAATCCAGCCAACCTACATATATATATACACATGTACCTACATACATACCCCCACACACATATACATCAACACACACCAAGCAAGCCAGCCAACCTACATATATATATACTCACGTACCTACATACATACCCAAACACACACATATACATCAACATACACCAAGCAATCCAGCCAACCTACATATATATATATATATATATATATATATATATATATATATATACACAGGTACCTACCAACACACATATACATCAACATACACCAAGCAAACCAGACAACCTACATATATATATATACTGTCTAAGAGTAGACAAGCTGCACCCCACCTATGACATACACAAAAGAACCAAAGTGAAATTACTAGAAAATAGGAGAATAATTTATTTGAAAACACTAGCATATAGCTACAGTCAAAACAATAAACTCCGAACAAAACCGCAAAGGGCTACTAAAGCAAATAATGTGCCATGACTGAAGCAGACCAGAAGCCAAATAAAAGCTCATGAGAGAAGCACGCTGGAAATGGCAGCCAAGGTGTGGAATGCCCAAACGGTAAAGGAATGACAAATTCCTGACCTAAAAACTTACAAAAAATATCTGTACAAATTAGGCTAGTAAACCCCCACTAAGCTGCACCGCAAAGGGGCATGTGATATGTCACGGCCCACCAGCGGGATGCCCAATGGAAGGTAACCATGCCAAGAATAGCCAGATAACACACCACGCAGCTATGTACAAGCATATGGTATGTAAATAGGAGTAGGCTAGTCTAGTAATAAGAGTAGAATAAAATAAAATACATATATGCCAAGAAAATCCAAAAAAAATAATATAGGCTACTAACCATAGCAACCAATTATCTATCTGCTATTGAAATGCAGGCAATCAAATAACTTATCAGCAGCTACTGTGTGGTAAGATAACACCAACACTACAGCTGGCCAGCATTGAAAACAAGCCTGGGTACCCGGGCTTATATTTTTTTTTTATTGAGGCTGTATTTATACTGTCCATAGCATGTAGTCCATACCAACCCCCTTTAACACATACAGAACCCAATCCATACCAACCCCCTTTAACACAAACATAACCTGGTCTATACCAACCCCCTTTAACACAAACAGAGCCTAGTCCACACGAACCCCATTTAACACAAACAGAGCCTAGTCCACACCAACCCCCTTTAACACAAACAGAACCTAGTTTATACCAACCCCCTTTAACACAAACAGAACCCAGTCTATACCAACCCCCTTTAACACAAACAGAGCCTAGTCCACACCAACCCCCTTTAACACAAACATAACCTAATCCATACAAACCCCCTTTAACACAAACAGAACCTAGCCTATACCAACCCCCTTTAACACAAACAGAGCCTAATCCATACCAACCCCCTTTAATACAAACAGAACCTAGTCCATATCAACCCCCTTTAACACAAACATAGCCTAGTCCACACCAAACCCCTTTAACATAAACATAACCTAGTCTATACCAACTCGCTTTAACACAAACAGAACCTACTCCACACCAACCCCCTTTAACACAAACAGAACCTAATCCATACCAAACCCCTTTAACACAAACAGAACCTAGTCTATACCAACCCCCTTTAACACAAACAGAGCCTAGTCCACACCATCCCCCTTTAACGCAAACAGAACCTAGTCCATTACAACCCCCTTTAACACAAACAGAACCTCGTCCACACCAACCCCCTTTAACACAAACAGAACCTAGTCCATTACAACCCCCTTTAACATAAACAGAACCTAGTTCATACCAACCCCCTTTAACACAAACAGAGCCTAGGCCATCCCAACCCCCTTTAACACAAACAGAACCCAATCCATACCAACCCCCTTTAACACAAACATAACCTAGTCTATACCAACCCCCTTTAACACAAACAGAACCTAGTCCATTCTATCCCCCTTTAACACAAACAGAACCTAATCCAAACAAACCCCCTTTAACACAAACAGAACCTAGTTCATACCAAGCCCCTTTAACACAACAATCATCCCGTGATGCCCCGTGCTAATCACCGCCTGTTAATCAAGATGGCTGACTCGGGTTCCACCTGGCAATGACTATGATTTTGTTATCGCTCTTTAAATGTTAATGAGGCATGTTTCCCTTTCTCTGGGTTCTGCATGAATACAAATTAACACATCGTAAAATATGCCACGCTCATATTAAGCGAGGCCGAATGTGTTGGGAAATGGCGATAAAACTGCCACAACTGGCCAGTGAGACATCTCCAAAACCTACCTAAAGGCCCTGTCACACTACGACGCTTCTCCCGGTGACCCGTCAGCATTGAAAATAAAATTTTGCGCGTCGAGAAACGTCCACCTTTTCGGCGGTTTGGGGAAAAAGATCGGCGTCAGCGCGGCGCATTATGCGCGCGCGGCCAACGTGTGTCGACGCATTGGGGGAAAAAAGAAAAAATTTGGCGCGACGTCTTTATCTTACCTTAAATGTTGCTAGGGCGTAAAACAAAAATACCCCAGTTTGCCGCAACGTGTGGACACGACCCGCCTGCGTGCACGCCGTCTGCCTAGCATTCCCATAATGTTATTCCGGCGCGTCCAACGGAACTCGACGTCGTTACCCATATATTTGCGTGCGCTGGCGGTCGTTGTTTTTTTTTTGACATGCTTAAAACCTTGGGCGACAGGGAATGCGCGCCGGCGTTTTGCGCCAACCATCAACGTCAAGGATAGTGTACCGACGTGTACTGACGTGTACCGACGCGCGCATAACGCGCCCCCAGCGTGTCTCGATATTTCACCCATTTTCGCTCAAAAACACCACACGTCGCCGGGTCGCCGGCGAGAAGCGTCGTAGTGTGACAGGGCCTCAAGGGGCCGTCTGAAGTTGTCAATATTTGCAATGTAGTACAAAGAGTACTACTTTCCCAGATGCCCCGCCCCCCACACTCCCGCCGTCTCACTTCCCGTCCCTCCCCACAAAGTAGTTCACATCAACATTTTACTACAGACCCAGACGGAATGACCAAATGAGTTGAGCATCCGCTTCCTGTTTTGGTGTAAAGTCGACGGCTGGCATTTGTGTTTGAGTAGGCAGGCTATAGGAAATCAATACAGGCAAGAAGAGAAAGGAAGAGTATATAGAATGAAAGTAGAGTGAGAGCTTGTATCCTCAGGTTTATTATTATATAGTGGTACATGGATCTGGTATGGCATACCACCTGACCATTATCTCCAATCAGCAACAAGCATTTATAGTTCCACCAATGAACAGTAAGCATTCTTGTGTCACCATGGCTACTGTGATCTGCCCACCACCACTATGCGGTGTGGCTGCTTGGCCACCACCTGCCGGAGCTGTGTGTGTGGTGATCCGTGACTAACAGTCGGGGAGGAGGGGGTAGTGAGTAGAGCTCCTGAGGCTCCTTACAAACTATCACTAGTGCCTCCTTAACACTATCTACCTAATACACAATGTCTATTCACCATAGGTAAAGGACCACCAGCAACTACATAAATACATTCATGCACCTGGCACTATATACCATTTACCTTAACAGACCATTTGTATTCCATTATAGACCATTTGCATTCCCCACCAATGCGTTTCATCGGAATATTTTACATTGGGATTTGAACCCTTGGGTTTAAACCCTTGTCAAGTCAACCCAATGACTTAAAATTTGATACTTCTTGCAACTTAGCCTGGTATTCAGCATTACATTAAGATGGCAAAGCTACTACCAAATTGAGACTATTGCTGTTCAGCGATGAAAACAAGCCGCGATGCGACTTACTCGTTATGGACAGGCTAAATAAGCCATCACAAACAAAAATCATCAAACAAAAAAATTACTAGGATAGCAGCATTGTACATGTTGGTCAGCAACATGGTTAATTTGCGCGCGACACGGGGACGGACTAAGCCGCTTCCTCCTCCTCCCCCAACATGCCAATCCCTCTGCCACCCCGCTTCCACACCCCCTCCCTCCCCCCGCCTCTCAGCCACTCCCCCACCCCCTCTCATCTCCTTTTCCCAAGCTTTCACACCCTCCACGGCTCCCAACCCCTCCCGGCGCTCCCCTCCCCTCTCTCGCCCCCCGCACACACCAAGGCTTCGAACCCCAAAACCCCCTTCCAGCCTCCCGAGAACCGCTCACGTCTCGCGAGACCGCTTTCACACCCTCCCGAGACCTCGCCGTCCAGCAGGATAAAAGGAGCCCCCCTCCACGGTCCTAGCCACTCTCCTCCTCACGCCGGACCTGCCAACACCACATCCTCGGCCGCCCACCCACACCTACAATAACACACGCAAGGTTGAGAGGCCCTGATTCACTGTAACTTCCTGGATTGAACTCTTAACTCACCCACAGCTGACTCCACTACAACCTCGGGAAATACCATACCTGACCCCCAAACATTACTCCGCACATGTAACCACTCGCACGCACCGCTTAGACATTTACTCATTCGCACCATTGTACTCTTATCTCGCACAAGAATAGTTAGCTTTACCTTGCTTGTCAAACCTTATTACTACTTGATCTGTACATAGCCTGCTGACTGTCATTGTATGTTACTTGTTGCCGCGGGCGCTGAATAAATTCCGCTTTATACCCAGTTCCCTTGTCGTGTCGTAAATTAGACATGAGGAAGACCAATTGTCCGTGATTGAAATGTCTGCTGTTCAAAAGTTGCACAGTCCGATGGTTTTAACTTTCTGCAATTTTCAGAGATAAATATATTCGTTTGATTGTTATAATATACATTACTTTAGTTTGAAACCATTTTTTTCAATGGCTAGCTTTGGAAAATTAATTTTGGCAAACATGCCAAAAGTCTGATGCCTCAGGCTTCAGCGGTAATAGCTTCTAGTAAATTGACTCAGTATTCCCTTCTATGAGGTTGTTGGTAAAGTGTTTATTTATCTGAATATGACATTTGTCAGCGTTGGAGCACTGGTCTTCCGGCCATCTTACTATTGGAATTGACAGTCTATATAATCTAAGTTTGATCAGTGCTCTATTAGTTACAGCACCGATCCTGTAGAAGTAAGGGAGTGGCTCCTGCTGTATGATGTACAGCACCAGTCACTGTGGTTCATGCAAATGGAAATGTCAGTGCCGCAGCACTGGTCTTTCGGCCATCTTACAATTGAAAATTGACAGTCTATATAGTCTAAGTTTGATGTGTGGTGTATTAGTTACAGCACGATCCTGTAGAATTAAGGGAGTGGCTCCTGCTGTGTAATCTACAACACCACTCACTGTAGTTCATGCAAAAATGGGGAGCAGCACCGAGTAGAAAGTGTATACTCAGGGCAACTCAAGCAATCATTGAGGGTTACATATTTCCTCTTATAAAACATGGTAAGGTTATAGTTGACAGGACATTTTGTCTGTCTTATATAATGTTCAATGCGTTTAAAACAGGTTGATACTTGTGTAGGATGTTCGGTGTGTTGATGGTTTGTTCATGATGGTTAAGGGTGGTGGCAGGGGAGGTGGAGCCTATTGGGGTGGGCGGAGGGGAGGGGGGCAAAACCCATAGGAGAGCAAATGGCAACAAATGCTTAATAAGTGCACCAGTATTTAAGTAAGTTCGATATGTACAATCAAATCTAGGTAATTGTTTTGATTGTGAAAATGTGATGTTTTCATCGGACTATCCAACTTTAGTGACAGGGCAAGGAACAGTGGAACACCAACTGTTCGCTATAGACATTTCCGCTGTTTAATCGAAAACCTCTAATGATGTTATGTTATTTTTAATCCACTTCATCCGAAACCAGGACTGAAACATAGCTCATGTGGTAAGTTGGCCGTTGGAAAGTTAAATTATGTAGGTCTTGCTAGTATCAGTATGGTCGATGCTTGGAGGTACCGTTTTTTTTTCAAAAGTAGATCCCATTTTAGTTTTTTTAACAATAATAATAAAAGAAAGAATTATTCTTTTTATTTAATTTTTTTATTAAATAATTTTTAAAAGTGTTTTTTTTTTTAAATAAAAAATATAAAAGTTGGAGACTTACATCTTTCTTTGTGGTCTCCATTAGGAACATCTTGAGTTGGTTCAGGCAGTTATTAATCCGTTCTCTCCGCTTCCTCTCCATCAACGGTTTGTTGATCTGGAAAACAAGAATTCAGTTAATGCGACATATTCCAATAAAACACCCAAACAGTGACACGTCAAACCCAACAATTATTGTCGCTTCTCTTCCCTGATTACCCCCCGCTCCTGTTTTCCCACCAACATCGGGACCTTGAGTCCATTACAATGACCCCAACCCCAAATCTAACATTCAATTCGCTAACCACTTATTACGAATGATTAATCTATACTCCCAGCTCTCACGTCAAATATAAATACATATAAATACATACAAATACATAGATCCGCATATAAATATATACCTGAATTTATGCAAAGATATAAATATATATAAAATATATATAACTGTCGTGGGGGTGATGAAAATGGGAAATACTGTGCCTAGAGCGGGACTCGAACCCACATCTCTTTGCATTCCGGGCCAGTGTGCTAACCATTACACCACCTAGGCTCCCTGATATCAACACACTCCCCACGCCTACCTGTCTATGTGGTTACTTGCCTGAGAGGTCAGTGCAGACCACTACACTCGTCCCCCTGGAATTGTAAGTCTTGTAATGCTTACAATTACATACATACAGGCAATGCACTAACACATACATACACAGGGTAGGTTCAACAACCATACAGCGCAAAGCTTGTACAGGATCCTGGTCACGGCACCAGTGTCGTGGGGGTGATGAAAATGGGAAATACTGTGCCTAGAGCGGGACTCGAACCCACATCTCTTTGCATTCCGGGCCAGTGTGCTAACCATTACACCACCTAGGCTCCCTGATATCAACACACTCCCCACGCCTACCTGTCTATGTGGTTACTTGCCTGAGAGGTCAGTGCAGACCACTACATAACTATATAGAAATATGAATGTACTCTATATTTTATTATGCGGATATAAATAACGGCAGCCCTTTAATGTTTCTCTCTAACCACCTTTACTTCCATGTTATTTACTGCAGAGTGGGCGTTGTCTCCTCCCCAGCCTCCTATACGCTGTGAGCCAACTGTCACTCTGCTCACTTTGAAAACCCAAACCAAGTCCTAGTCTTTCCTCCTCATTTGCGAACAAACTATATAAATATATAGTGATATATATATATATATATATATATATATATATATATGAAGTGGGCGTGCCTACTCGCCTAAAGCAATTTGCGCGCCGGGCTATTCCACCCCCGCTTAAGGCGACCCTACGTGTTAATATAAATAATTGTTTCCATGTGAATGACTTGTGCCTCCTGCCGCCGGTTGTCTGTCATCCTGCCAGCCTGACCCTTGACTAGCATTGCCTGAGGTGGAGAGTTCGACTCCTGACAGACCATGGGCAGAAGGCCCTTAATTAAATAAGATTATAGAGCAATCCAAATAGCAATCTGAAGTTGACCATAGCGGTTAATAATATAAGTCTGGAGGACAGTAAAGAATGCAAGGAACGTTCATGTCACTTCTTAGGAGCTCACCATTTTATTCTTACCTCTTACTAACAGAATGAATTGATCAATAAAATCTATGTTCTTAGTTAAATATAGTTCAACAGTGGAATGTATGTTATAAGCCACATCCCCTCCCATATAATTAAGTTAAATAAGTTTGGAATTTCGACAATAAAAGCCTAAATATCGGCTAAAACATCGGAGCGTGCAAAAACACGTCCGATGGGTCTGGGTCCGAACGCCCGACCTTCTATCGTTGCTAGGATAGTCACAATTGACGTATCCAAGCAACGCTTTACAGCAGGGAACCCTGCCTCGCAAAATGCGCGCCCGCGCATGATGCGCGCCCGCGCAAAATGCGCACAAATAATCGGTCGAGTAGTCTCACCCACTTCATATATATATATATAAAGAGAGACAGGCAGACAGACGGAGAGAGAGGCAGGGAGATTTACCGAATTGTGCAATTGCTATTGACTACGTCACGGTTCCGACTGTGCATGCGCTGAAAACGGCGTTGGGAGCAAAGCAAAGGCGTATGCCCATTGAGTTTGCCGATATGCGTAGGGCAAAACTGGCATTTTATTCAAAATAACTAGAAATACATAACAATTTGGCATAAACATGGACGGAAGGATGCAATATAATAATATAATGCATATGTTTAAGACACAACTCTCCATAAACCATAGAATATAAATAAAAACATGAATAAAATAAATATAACTGACTCTGGCTATGGCTCTAACACTAGTCTGAGTGCCTAGATTTGTCTAAATCTAAATGCACATGGCATAAGATGTGCTGGTTATATTGATGTAAATGCAATGCTGGATAAAAGATTAATATCTTAATTTATTATATATATTTTTTTAGTTGGTATTCTATGTTTCAAACAAGCTGAGATGAGCTGAAACTAGCACATTTCAAAGCTGCACCCAGTGTATTAGCATGTGCCATGTGCTTCTCGTGGCTTTGTTTTGCTCTGATGCATCCCACAATGCACCGCGCCGCTGGAACCGTGATGTAGTCTATTCTCACCGGAAATCAAAACAACACACACTATTTCCCCATAATGCCATAATCCCACACTGTTTACCCACAATGCACTGGTTATCTCAGTGTCAGGATAATGTGACTGAGTGAGATATGGGGCCATGGTGTGGCGGTTTGATTTCCCAGTGGGGCAGCACTATAAAGTCGCCATGAGTGCGCACTGTCACAAGTCGGTACCCGTCCTGATATGACCATAGATGTTGCCAGGACATGACACTCCACCAACCAAACAACCAACCAGCACCCTGCACCCCCCACTATACCCACCCTCCCCTTCCCCCCTCCCCCCTCCCACCACCCGCGCCAAACCCAATACACATGTACGGTGTTCATGAGTGCGTCTACACAGTATGCTAATTTGCATTGACGGGGCGGGGTGAGGGCGGGGTGAGGGCGGGGTGAGGGCGGGGTGAGGGCGGGGTGAGGGCGCGGTGAGGGCGGGGTGAGGGCGGGGCCCCTTTAATATGACCGTGGAGCATCCATTCTCAAGTCGGCCACTTTACTCCCGGTGATCGGTCATGGAAATTGTGCTGGACGTCATTTCAGAGAATACTTGAATGGAAATCCACTTTGTCGAACACTTTGCCGAGATCTACCGTTGTATCCACAGTTAGATGTGCTGAATAAAATGTTTTTTAGATTTAAAAAAAATCAAACTTCACAGCCCAAATATGTCCACCAAACCCAAGGGGAATTTTCTATCAATTATTGACGCAAACCTAAAGGATATGGACCAGACGGGATGGCCGAATGATTTAAGCATCCATCTCCCGGTTTGGTAGATCGTGGGATTCGAACCCATGCGTTCAAACCCATGTCAAGTCAAAGCAATGACTTACAAAATTGATACTTTTTGCTTCCTAGCCTGGCGCTCGGGATTATTAGGATAGGCCAAGGACTGGTTGGCTCAGTGTCAGGATAATGTGACTGAGTGGGATATCAGGTCATGGTGCTGGTGGTCTGGTCTCCCAGTGGGGCAACAATATAAAGTTCCCATGAGTGCAATAGATGAATGTGACAATTTCATGTACACAGACGTCAATAGAAGTATGTGACAGTTTCATGAACACAAACGTCAATAGAAGTATGTGACAGTTTCATGTACACAAACATCAATAGAAGTATGTGACAGTTTCATGTACACAAACGTCAATAGAAGTATGTGACAGTTTCATGTAAACAAACATAAATAGAAGTATGTGACAGTTTCATGTACACAGACATCATTAGAAGTATGTGAGTTTCATGTACACAAACGTCAATAGAAGTAGGTGACAGTTTCATGTACACAAACGTCAATGGAAGTATGTGACAGTTTCATGTATACAAACATAAATAGAAGTATGTGACAGTTTCATGTACACAAACATCAATAGAAGTATGTGACAGTTTCATGTACATAGACGTCAATAGAAGTAGGTGACAGTTCCATGTACGCAAATGTCAATAGAAGTATGTGATAGTTTCATGTACACAAACATAAATAGAAGTATGTGACAGTTTCATGTACACAAACGTCAATAGAAGTATGTGATAGTTTCATGTACACAAACATCAATTGAAGTATGTGACAGTTTCATGTACACAAACGTCTGTAGAAGTATGTGACAGGTTCATGTACACAAACATAAATAGAAGTATGTGACAATTTCATGTACACAAACATCAATAGAAGTATGTGACAATTTCATGTACACAAACGTCAATAGAAGTATGTGACAGTTTCATGTACACATACATCAATAGAAGTATGTGACAGTTTCATGTACACATACGTCAATAGAAGTATGTGACAGTTTCATGTACACAGACGTCAATGGAAGTATGTGACAGTTTCATGTATACAAACATAAATAGAAGTATGTGACAGTTTCATGTACACAAACGTCAATAGAAGTATGTGACAGTTTCATGTACACAGATGTCAATAGAAGTAGTTGACATTTTCATGTACACAGACGTCAATAGAAGTATGTGACAGCTTCATGTACACAGACATCAATAGAAGTATGTGACAGTTTCATGCAAACATACATCAATTAAAGCATGTGACAGTTTCATGCACACACCTGTCAATAGAAGGCTGTGACAGTTTCATGTACACAAACGTCAATAGAAGTATGTGACAGTTTCATGCACATAAATTTCAATAGAGTCTGTGACAGTTTCATGTACACCAACATCAATAGAAGTATGTAACAGTTTCATGTACACAAACGTCAATAGAAGTATGTGACAGTTTCTTGTACACTGATGTCAATAGAAGTATGTGACAGTTTCATGTACACAAACGTCAATAGAAGTATGTGACAGTTTCATGTACACAAACGGCAATAGAAGTATGTGACAGTTTCATGTACACAAACGGCAATAGAAGTATGTGAGATTTCCATGTACACAGACGTCAATAGAAGTATGTGAGAGGTTCATGCACACCTACGTCGATAGAAGTATGTGAGAAGTTCATGTACACATGCGTCAATAGAAGTATGTGACAGTTTCATGTACACAGCCATCTATAGAAGTATGTGAGAGGTTCATGTACACAGGCATCAATAGAAGTATGTGATAGTTTCATGTAGGTTGGCTGATATAATTGACTTTACTTTAGTTTTAATTAAAGTTCCATAGTCCGATGGTTTTGAGTTTGTGTAATTTTCCTGAGATAAATAGATTAACCTGACCGTTATAATCGACCTTACTTTAGCTTCAAGTCCTGTTTATTTTAAACAGTTATATTTTTAGATATTTTAATTGCAAACACGTCAAATTAGTTTTGGCAAGCTTGCCAAAACTCTGACACCATAGGCTTTAGCAGTAACATGTTCGCTTAAATTGCCTCAGTATTCCCTAATATGTGGCGACAAATGCTTAATACATGCATCAGTATCTAAGTTAGATGTGTAGAATCAATTCCAGATAATTGTTTTTGTTTTGAAAATTTTGATATTTCATCGGACTATGCAGCTTTAACTTTTTCTTGTGAAGGGGCTAACTTTGGATGTCTAAGGTTATTCGGTATACTCTGGTTTAGGTCAACTTAAATTAGTTTTTTTCTTTTAAGGCATTAACTCTTGATATACTAGATTGATGTTAGATTGAATTAACCTTAGTCTTAATGGTTTAACTGTGGATATAGTTAGTTGACTGTTGGGTTCATTATTTACCTTACGTCACTTTGAATTAACTTTTTGTTTAAGATGGCAAAGGTGTGATATATTAGGTTGACCACGATAATCTAAATTACTGTAGTGGTCTGCACTGACCTATCCAGCTGCTATCAGGCAAGCAGCCACATAGACAGGTAGGCGTGGGTAGTGTGATGACATCAGGGAGCCTAGCTGGTGTAATGGTTAGCACACTGGCCCGGAATGCAAAGAGATGTGGGTTCGAGTCCCGCTCTAGGCGCAATATTTCCCATTGTCATTACCCCAACGACATTACTTTAGATTGAATTAACTTTTGTTGTAATCGGTTAACTGATGATATCGGTAGTTGACTGCTATTATCCACCTTTCGTTATTTTGAATCAATCTTTTGTTATACGTGGCAAAGGTGGATATGTTAGGTAAACTGCTATAATCTAGGTTACTTAGTTTGAATTAACTTTTGTTTAAAGGGGATAACTTTGGATTAATTTGGTTTGTCGCTATAATCTAATTTAGTGTCGTTTGAATTAACTTTTATGTTAAGGGGTTAATTCTTGATATCTTAGATTCACTGCTATGATTTAATTTACTTTAATTAGAATATACTATTCCTTTAAGGGATTAGATGTGGATACTTTAAATGGACCAGTCTTGCCCACTTTACTTTAGATTTAAGTATATTATATTTGATTTTCTTTATAACGGGCAGTGGGAAGACAACCCTTAATGGTTACATTGTTCCTGCAATTCCTATTGTTAACGTCATTGTCACACCGTACCGGACTGAGTACCGGAGACCACTGGACAAAACATTTTCTAGTCCGGTCTTGTCCGGTGAAGAAATCTATCGAAATGTATCGAAATGGAGAGTAGGTTAATTGCCGCCAGACAACCGGATAAGTACCGTAAATGTACCGTACATGTAGCAGACGAGAACCGGACGAGAACCGGACACGTAACGGATGGGTACCGGACATGTACTGGACAAAATGGGCAAACTGGACACCAATGGATGGGTACCGGATGGGTACCGGACATGTACGGATGGGTACCGGATGGGTACCGGACATACCGGACACCAACCGGATACGTCAGTCCAGCGGTGTCCGGCAGAACTTTTGAACACGTTCAAAACTTGTACCGGAGACCGCCGGAGACCACCGGACACCGCCGGATGGGTACCGGACGGTACCCGAACATCGCCGTACAGTACAGGACAGTGTGCAGTTCCCCAGTCTGGCAAGGTCTGACAGGGGCTTAACAAAATAATATATGTGTGTCATGGGGGTGATGAAAATGGGAAATACTGTGCCTAGGGCGGGACTCGAACCCGCATCACTTTGCATTCCGGGCCAGTGTGCTAACCATTACACCACCTAGGCTCCCTGATATCAATACACTCCCCACGCCTACCTGTCTATGTGGTTACTTGCCTGAGAGGTCAGTGCAGACCACTACACTCGTCCCCCTGGAATTGTAAGTCTTGTAATGCTTACAATTACATACATACAGGCAATGCACTAACACATACATACACAGGGTAGGTTCAACAACCATACAGCGCAAAGCTTGTACAGGATCCTGATCACGGCAACCAGTGTCATGGGGGTGATGAAAATGGGAAATATTGTGCCTAGAGCGGGACTCGAACCCACATCTCTTTGCATTCCGGGCCAGTGTGCTAACCATTACACCACCTAGGCTCCCTGATATCAATACACTCCCCACGCCTACCTGTCTATGTGGTTACTTGCCTGAGAGGTCAGTGCAGGCCACTACATGTGTGTTGGATAATGTCTAGAAATTGTCACTAAAACATGTCTAAAAATGGCCATAAAGTTTAATTTTAGAGATATTTCGAATTCAAATGTAAATTAATTTTGGTGTGCACACCGAAATCGTGCTGGACATGGGCTTATTGTCCCCATTTTCAAGCGCAGCACCATATCACATGAGCCTCGTCCTGATGTGACCTTAGATGTCGCCAGGAGGCAAAACCCCAACAACCAACCAACGCGTAACACATGAGCATAAAACTGCAATACAAGTATAATGAGTGTGGAAATATCTGTAGCATCAAATCCATCTCAGTGTTTGGCCTTTGAGAATGGTTTCACTTTCAGTGGATTAGGCAACTTTAAGTAAAACGAAAGATCAACCTAAAGATCCAGATAAGAAACTTACATTGTGAAAAGTAAAAGAAAACAGGTCAACCGTCACCTAGATGTTCCAACACCTTAACATGTGTGGTGGGGAGTGTGGGGAGGGGGTGTCCTCCTCTACAGGGTTCACCATTAATGGGGAGGGGGTCCTCCTCTACAGGGTTCACCATTAATGGGCAGGGGGGTCCTCCTCTACAGGGTTCACCATTAATGGGGAGGGGGGTCCTCTATTACAGGGTTCACCATTAATGGGGAGGGGGGTCCTCCTCTACAGGGTTCACCATTAATGGGGAGGGGGTCCTCCTCTACAGGGTTCACCATTAATGGGGAGGGGGTCCTCCTCTACAGGGTTCACCATTAATGGGGAGGGGGTCCTCCTCTACAGGGTTCACCATTAATGGGGAGGGGGGTCCTCCTCTACAGGGTTCACCATTAATGGGTAGGGGGGTCCTCCTCTACAGGGTTCACCATTAATGGGGAGGGGGTCATCCTCTACAGGTTCACCATTAATGGGGAGGGGGGTCCTCTACTACAGGGTTCACCAGTAATGGTGAGGGGGTCCTCCTCTACAGTGTTCACCATTAATGGGTAGGGGGTCCTCCTCTACTGGTTCACCATTACTGGGGAGGGGTCCTCCTCTACAGGTTTCACCATCAATGGGGAGGGGGTCCTCCTCTACAGGTTCACCCTTAATGGGGAGGTGGTCATCCTGTACATGGTTCACCATTAATGGGGAGGGGGTCCTCCTCTACAGATTCACCGTTAATGGGGAAGGGGTCCTCCTCTACTGGTTCACCATTAATGGGGAGGGGGGTCCTCCTCTACAGGGTTCACCATTAATGGGGAAGGGGGTCCTCCTCTACAGGTTTCACCATTAATGGGGAGGGGGTCCTCCTCAACAGGGTTCACCATTAATGGGTAGGGGGTCCTCATCTACAGGATTCATCATGAATGGGGAGTGGGTCCTCCTCTACAGGGTTCACCATTAATGGGTTGGGGGTCCTCCACTACAGGGTTCACCATTAATGGGGAGGGGGGTCCTCCTCTACAGGTTCACCATTAATGGGTAAGGGGGTCCTCCTCTACAGGGTTCACCATTAATCGGGAGGGGGTCCTCCTCCACAGGGTTCACCATTAATGGGGAGGGGGGTCCTCCTCTACAGGGTTCACCATTAATGGGGAGTGGGGTCCTCCTCTACAGGGTTCACCATTAATGGGTAGGGGGGTCCTCCTCTACAGGGTTCACCATTAATGGGGAGGGGGTCCTCCTCTACAGGGTTCACCATTAATGGGGAGTGGGGTCCTCCCTTACAGGGTTCACCATTAATGGGTAGGGGGGTCCTCTACTACAGGGTTCACCATTAATGGGGAGGGGGGTCCTCCTCTACATGGCTCACCATTAATGGGGAAGGGGTCCTCCTCTACAGGGTTCAGCATTAATGGGGAGGGGGGTCTCCTCTACAGGGTTCACCATTAATGGGGAGGGGGTCCCCTCTACAGGGTTCACCATTAATGGGGAGGGGGGTCCTCTCTACAGGGTTCACCATTAATGGGGAGGGGGGTCCTCCTCGACAGGGTTCACCATTAATGGGGAGGGGGGTCCTCCTGTACCGGGTTCACCATTAATGGGGAGGGGGTCCTCCTCTACATGGTTCACCATTAATGGGTAGGGGGTCCTCCTCTACAGGATTCACCATTAGTGGGGAGGGGGCCCTCCACTACAGGGTTCACCATTAATGGTGAGGGGGTCCTCCTCTACAGGGTTCACCATTATGGGAGGGGGTCCTCCTCTACAGGGTTCCATTATGGGTTGGGGGTCCTCCACTACAGGGTTCACCATTAATGGGGAGGGGGTCCTCCTCTACAGGTTCACCATTAATGGGTAAGGGCCTCCTCTACAGGGTCACATTAATGGAGGGGGCCTCCTCACAGGTTCACCATTAATGGGAGGGGTCCTCCCTAAGGTTCACCATTAATGGGGAGTGGGGTCCTCCTTTACAGGGTTCACCATTAATGAGTAGGGGGTCCTCTACCATCAGGGTTCACCATTAATGGGGAAGGGGATCCTCCTCAACAGGGTTCACCATTAATGGGGAGGGGGGTCCTCCTCTCCAGGGTTCACCATTAATGGGTAGGGGGCCTCCTCTACAGGGTTCACCATTAATGGGTAGGGGGGTCCTCCTCTACAGGGTTCACCATTAATGGGTAGGGGGTCCTCCTCTACAGGGTTCACCATTAATGGGGAGGGGGTCCTCCCTTCAGGGTTCACCATTAATGGTATGGGGTCCTCCTCTACATGGTTCACCTTAATGGGGAGGGGGGTCCTCCTCTACATGGTTCACCATTAATGGGGAGGGGGGTCCCCTCTACAGGGTTCACCCTTAATGGGGAGGGGGTCCTCCTCTACAGGTTCACCATTAATGGTGGGGGCCTCCTCTACAGGATTACCATTATGGGGGGGGTTTTGGGTCTCTACAGGGTTCACCATTAATGGGGAGGGGGGTCCTCCTCTACAGGGTTCACCATTAATGGGGAGGGGGTCCTCCTCTACAGGGTTCACCATTAATGGGTAGGGGGTCCTCCTCTACAGGATTCACCATTAGTGGGGAGGGGGGCCCTCCACTACAGGGTTCACCATTAATGGTGAGGGGGTCCTCCTCTACAGGGTTCACCATTAATGGGAGGGGGGTCCTCCTCTACAGGGTTCACCATTAATGGGGAGGGGGTCCTCCACTACAGGGTTCACCATTAATGGGGAGGGGGTCCTCCTCTACAGGGTTCACCATTAATGGGTAGGGGGGTCCTCCTCTACAGGGTTCACCATTAATGGGGAGGGGGTCCTCCTCTACAGGGTTCACCATTAATGGGAGGGGGTCCTCCTCTACAGGGTTCACCATTAATGGGGAGGGGGGTCCTCCTCTACAGGGTTCACCATTAATGGGGAGGGGTCCTCCTCACATGGTTCACCATTAATGGGAGGGGGGTCCTCCTCTACAGGGTTCACCATTAATGGGGAGGGGGCCCTCCTCTACAGGTCACCATAATGGGGGGGTCTCTCTACAGGTCACCATTAATGGGGAGGGGAGTCCTCCTCTACAGGTTCACCATTAATGGGTAAGGGGGGTCCTCCTCTACAGGGTTCACCATTAATGGGGAGGGGGTCCTCCTCTACAGGGTTCACCATTAATGGGGAGGGGGGTCCTCCTCTACAGGTTCACCATTAATGGGGAGGGGGGTCCTCCTCTACAGGGTTCACCATTAATGGGGAGGGGGGTCCTCCTCTACAGGGTTCACCATTAATGGGGAGGGGGGTCCTCCTCTACAGGTTCACCATTAATGGGGAGGGGGGTCCTCCTCTACAGGGTTCACCATTAATGGGTAGGGGCTCCTCCTCTACAGGTTCACCATTAATGGGGAGGGGGGTCCTCCTCTACAGGTTCACCATTAATGGGGAGGGGGGTCCTCCTCTACAGGGTTCACCATTAATGGGTAGGGGGTCCTCCTCTACAGGTTCACCATTAATGGGGAGGGGGTCCTCCTCTACAGGTTCACCATTAATGGGGAAGGGGGTCCTCCTCTACAGGGTTCACCATTAATGGAGAGGTGGGAGGTTTGGGGAGCAGCCTGGTCGCATTGAGATTGATTGCATGAAAAAGTGGGGATTTGTGTTTTACTTCTTAGTATCATCACTGAAACCCACGATACATTTTTTTAAACACTCCTACAACACAAATACTAGAGTAATGAATAATAGTGTTCCTCTTATAATATCCCCAGATAACCTTAACATAATCTCAACATATAATCTTAACAGATCATATTAACAGATAATCTCAACATAATTGTTAGCAGATGACCTTAACATAATCTTAAAAGATCAATCAATCAATCAATAGTTCCGTCCTCTAGTCGAGGGTTGGATGCAATGGTTCTCCACTTGTCCCGATGGTGGTTCTGATAGACAGTGAATAATTCAAGCCTGTCCACTGTGAAATATTTGTAAACCATGATGTTCTTGGTCTCCCGCTCCCTCGGCTGCCAGTCACCTTCCCTTCCAACAATGTACAGTATATTGAACTCTGACGAAAGATGTGGCCAAAATAAATAAGTTTCTTTGTCTGTATAACAAACAAGCATTTCTTATTTTTAATTTTTCTGAGAACTTCTTTGTTGGTGATCTTCTTTGTCCATGATATTTTCATCATCCTTAACAGATAATCTTAACACAATCTTAGCAGATAATCTTAACAAATTCTTAACAGGTAATCTTAACATATGTAAGCAGATACTCTTAACATAATCTTACCATAATCACCTAAGCTTAACAGATAATCTTAACATAATCTTAACAGATAATCTTAACATAATCTTAACAGATATTCTTAACATAACCTTAGCAGATAATTTTAGCATAATCTTAACAGAAAATTTTAACATAATCTTAACAGATAATCTTAATATAATCCTAACACATAATCTTAACATAATCTTTACAGATAATCTTACCATAATCCTAACAGATAATCTTAACATAATCTTAACAGATAATCTTACCATAATCCTAACAAATAATCTTGACATAATCTTAACAAATAATCTTAATATAATCCTAACAGATAATCTTAAAATAATCTACCATCCGTGGATGGAAGTTTTGGATGTGGGTGAAATTAAGTCTTTTCAAAAAGATGTTGTTTGTTTTGTTGTTTGTTGTTGTTTTACGTCCTAGCAACATCTAAGGTCATATCAGGACAACTGACCAAAAAGAAGAGAAATAATGTTGTTTGCACTAATTTCACCTCACCAGGCTCTCAGTGTAATGCGCAGGTAGGGGGGGGGGGCGGGTTGCGTAGGGGGGGGGGGGGGGGGGGGGGGGGTGGGGGGGGGGGGGGGTCCTAGGTAGTCCAACTGTTAGGGTGCTCACCCCGGGATGGCAGGAATGTGGGTTCAAGTTATGCTCTAGGCATGGTGTCCCATATTTTGTTAACAATCTCGCAACACTGGTGCCATGACCAGGATGCAGGCCATTCTGGATGGAACCTAATTTCAAGTATTTTCGACCGGCTATGATGATTGCAGAAAGACGAGTGAGGCAGGTTGTACTTGCTATCCTGGCGCTCTGCATTATTAGGATAGGGCAAGGGCTGGCTAGCTCAGTTTCGGGAGAATGTGACTGAATGCGTCTATATACCACCTCACCTGTGTACCATATCAGCTGTGTACCACCTCACATGTGTACCACATCACATGTGTACCACCTCAGCTGTGTATCACCTCACATGTGTACCATCTCACATGTTTACCATCTCACATGTGTACCCCCTCACCTGTGTACCACACCACATGTGTACCACCTCACATGTGTACCATCTCACATGTTTACCATCTCACATGTGTACCACCTCACCTGTGTACCACACCACATGTGTACCACCTCACATTTGTACCACCTGACCTGTATACCACCTCACCTGTATACCATCTCACATGTGTACCACCTCACCTGTGTATCACACTACATGTGTACCACCTCACATTTGTACCACCTCACCTGTGTACCACCTCACCTGTATACCATCTCACATGTGTACCATCTCACATGTGTACCACCTCACATGTGTATCATCTCAGATGTGTACCATCTCACCTGGATCTGGTCTCCCAGTGGGGCAGCACTATAAAGGTGATAATAGTGCACTGTCACAAATGGGTGCCTGTCCTGATATGACCTTAGTTGTTGCCAGGATGTAATACTCCAACAACCAACCAACCAATGTCTCTATCTGTCCTCATATGACCATAGATGTTGCTAGGATGTAAAACACAAAGAAACAAACAAACAGACACACACATATATATGTGTTCATATGACCATAGATGTTGCTAGGATGTAAAACACCAAGAAACAAACAAACAGACACACATATATATGTGTTCATATGACCATAGATGTTGCTAGGATGTAAAACACCAAGAAACAAACAAACAGACACACACATATATATGTGTTCATATGACCATAGATGTTGCTAGGATGTAAAACACCAAGAAACAAACAAACAGACACACATATATTATCTCCTCATATGACGATATATGTTGCTGAGATGTAAAACACCAAGAAACAAACAAACAGACACACACACATATTATATATATATGTGCTCTATAATGTTTTGGAAAAACAAGAATACAGTTTCTTATTTGTTCTATACCTAATGTTGCTAGGTTTACACCATAGGACTAGTGTTCCTTCATCTCACTGATACTGTGACATTATGACGCATGATGTGCGGTGTAAACACTAGACTCAGCAGGACGTATTTTATATATATATATATATATATATATATATATAATATATATATATGTCGTCAAAACCATAGTTGTTGCTAGGACGTAAAACTCCAAGAATTTAGTAAGAAACAAACAAGCATTGACCCAAAGTGACATATTGATGTATTGGTGGTGTTGATTGTTGTTTAATTGATGTTCTCTGATGGATGTCCCCTTGATGCTGCTGGGTACGTGGGGAGGGGAGCGGAGCGGAGCTCTATTTACAGGGGCGGGCTCCACTTTATTTGAATCAAGTGCAGACAGCGAGCATCCATCTTTGTCAATCTGCTTGTGTTGGTTGGGGGGGGGGGGGGGGGGGGGGGGGGGGGGTTGTTGGGTGGGTGGGCTTTACAGGGGTGTGTGGAATGTGAGTGTTTGGGAGTGTGGGGCTTGGAAGGGGGGAGGGGTGGTTGGTGGAGTGATTCATGGGGTGTGGGGTGTGGGGGTGTGGGGGTGGGGGTTTGAGGGTGGGGTGGGTGTCGGGTGTGTGGGGGGGCGGGATATGGGGGATGGGGCTTATGGTAGTGTGGGGTGGTGGGAAGTGGTTGTGGGGATCGGGTGTGGGTTGTGGGGGTATGGGTGGGGGGTAGGGGGTGTGTGGGAGGGGGAAGTAGAAGTTAGAACCTGTCATCACTCTGTCATAAGCAGCACCCGGATGAGATCCATACTAAGTAAGTGGTGGGGAGGGGGGAGGTGAGGGTAGGAGGTGGGGGTGGGAGGTGGGGGTGGGAAGTGGGGGTGGAGATGAGGGGAATGTAGATGGTGTGCTGGAGGGGGTGGGGTGGGTGTGAGCTGAGTTTTGGGTGTGAATTGTGTAAGCTATGTGTGACGAGAGCAGGAGCCCTCCCTCCTTCTCCCATCCCCTCCTCCGCCCACCTCGCCCTCTCCTCCACCCCTCCACCATCATCCACCCCCACCCCCCTCCCCCATCCCCCATGCTCCCCTCCCCTTTCCTCCATCGTCCATCCACCATCACCCACCCCCATCCACCCCTCCCCCATCCTCCATCCCCCATCCCCCATCCCCCTCCACCCCTCCTCTTCCCCATCACCCATCCCCCTCCCACATCTTCCCCTCCCTCCTCCCCCTTTCCATCCTCCACCCCCCTCCCCTCCTCTCTCCCCCCCCCCCCCCCATCCACCCCTCCACATCCCCATCCTCTACCCCCATCCTGCTATCCTCCCCCCAACCTCTCTGCTGTAACCCTTTCCGTGTGACACATCTATACATGAGGCGACGCCCCTACACGGGGACCCGGAGAATAAGCATGTACACAACCCACCACGTGACCTACAACCATAGGTCACGTGACGATCCACCTACTTCACAAACTCACAAAGTACCCCCCACCCCCATGAAAGCCAGGTTTGCTTTCAAGTTCCAGCAGTGATCAATGCTGCATTCCTCTTCTTTTAAGGTTTTTAAACCTTTTTTTTACTAACTGTGTTTATGCATTGTTTGACGCAGCAGTTCAGGTGTCACGTGATTAGCTGGAATACAGTCCGCTAGGGGGCGTGTGGTAGACGAGCTGAGAAAGGTGGTGGGCAGGTGGTGTGAAGGCAGGGGTGGTACATGGGTGAGGTGGTACATATGTAAGGTGGTACACAGGTGAGGTGGTACATGGGTGAGGTGGTACATGGGTGAGGTGGTACATATGTGAGGTGGTACACATGTGAGGTGGTACATGGGTGAGGTGGTACACAGGTGAGGTGGTATATATGTGAGGTGGTACACAGGTGAGGTGGCACACAGGTGAGGTGGTACATATGTGAGGTGGTACATATGTGAGGTGGTACATATGTGAGGTGGTACACAGGTGAGGTGGTACATATGTGAGATGGTACACATGTGAGGTGGTATACAGGTGAGATGGTACATATGTGAGGTGGTACAGAGGTGAGGCGGTACATATGTGAGGTGATACACATGTGAGGTGGTACATAGGTGAGGTGACACATATGTGAGGTGGTACATATGTGAGGTGGCACACATGTGAGGTGGTACATATGTGAGGTGGCACACAGGTGAGGTGGTACACAGGTGAGGTGGTAGATATGTGAGGTGGTACACAGCTGAGGTGGTACACATGTGAGATGCTGCATATGTAAGGTGGTACACAGGTGAAGTGGTACATATGTGAGGTGGTACATATGTGAGGTGGTACACAAGTGATATGGTACATATGTGAGGTGGTATATATGTGAGGTGGTACACATGTGATGTGGTACATACGTGAGGTGGTACAGAGGTGAGGTGGTACATGTGTGAGGTTGAAGGGTGAACTGTCACACAGGTGAGGCGATACACAGGTGAAGTGTCACACAGGTGAAGCTACACAGGTGAGGTGGTACACATTTGAGGAGGTACATAGGTGAGGTGATACACATGTGAGGTGATACACAGGTGAGGTGGCACACAGGTAAGGTGTCACACAGTTGAGGTGGTATATAGGGTAGGCGGTACATAGGGGAGATGATACACATGTGAGGTGGTACACATGTGAGGTGTCACACAGGTGAGACGGTACACAGGTGATGTGGTACATATGTGAGGTGGTACATAGCTGAGGTGATACACAAGTGAGGTGGCACACATGTCAGGTGGCACACATGTCAGGTGGCACATATGTGAGATGTCACACGTGTGAGGTGGTGCACATATGAGATGGGGTGTCACACAGGTGCCACCCTCACCTGGGTGACACCCCACCTGTGTGAGGTGGGGTGTCACACAGGTGAGGTAATACATATGTGAGGTGGTAAATAGGTGAGGCGGTACATGGGTGAGGTGGTACATAAGTGAGGTGTCACACAGGTGAGGTGTCACACAGGTGAGGTCTCACACAGGTGAGGTGTCACACAGGTGAGGTGTCACACATATGAGGTGCATGGTAATGGTACCCCTCACCCAGCTGCCCACGTGACTCTGTGAGAACCCTCATACACCTGTACATGCCCCCTTCCACTAACACCTGACACTCACAGAGTCACAGGTGTAAACACCTAGGTCTCCCCACCTGTAATCTAACCTCTGGGTCTTACAACTACCTCCACAGGTAAAGCATTCTATTTCTCATACCCTCCTATTACCCGTAATTCATAAATATCCCCCTAAATAATCTACTCTCATCTTCCCTCAGCCACTGTTCAATAAGCCATAACAATAGTCTAAAAGTGAAAGCTGGATTTTAGACCGTTTGCAATCAACAAACAGTTACAAGCCATGAATGAACAAGAAACATTATTACTAAACACTAAATTCAAAAGATTTGAATCAAATTGGACTTGTGCTGCCCAGCAGTGAAAACAAGTGTTAGGACGCTTATCCACTGTGAGCAGGGTAAATAAATTCTTTTTTGTTTAAACACAAAAAAACATGAGGCTCACCAGCATGCGGTGGAGGCAGAGACTACACTATGACACCTGTTGCCCTTCTGTGGTGACAGAGACAGCGGTCTATAGCCAGAAGTCGCCAGAAGCGGTCCTTCGGTCTGTGACTGGCTAATGGCCACCCCCCAATCATGAGAGGTTACCTGCGACCTGGCTGGTCAGGGGACGGGTCACGTGGATCTGTGACACCACAGAGAGCGGAGTACGAGAAATAAAACATCGAAGCATACTTTTCTCTTCCCTGTCGTCTCTTCACATTACACGCAATACAGACCAAGGGGAACCGGCTGTACAATAAGACACGACCCAACACAATATCTATTACAACTGCTCTACCCCACCCCCTCCCACCCACCCATCCTCATCCCTACACCCTCACCCCCCCCCCTCCCTCTCCTCCATCCCCCTCAGACACTACAGGCTTAGCCGTGCTGACATCCAATAGTGCTGAAAGGGTTTGAATATTGAAAGGCGCCAAATGTCCATAGCTGCTGCCGTTGTATCTCATTTCGGCAGCTCGTCATTCTAGCCTCAGCTGACTTGACTTGAAATCTATCCAGTTTGTTCTGGCTGCGTCTCCCTGGCCCCACCCCCCCCTTTCAACCTCCCCCCCCCCCTACACACACCTCCAGGGCCCGTATGCAGGAGTCAGTGTTAGCGGGTTTTGGTGTTAGAGCCTGTTACCGTTTAGCTATCACCGAAGTCGGGAATTGTGTCAAGTCGTATGCAGGAGCCTGTAACACTTTCATTATAGCTAAACATGAATTTATTTATAGATTTGGGAAATCCTTCTGTGTCTGTACCCATATATTAGGCTTAAATATATCAAATGCTATCATATTTAACAGCATTAGATACGTAATAAGTGAAATTTATTCAAATTAACCCTAAATTCGAACCCTCCTTAAGGCTACTGCCGCATTGGCGGCGATATTACTAGTTATATTTTCGAATCGACGAACGTAAAGTAAACAAACCGGCGCCGCCGCCAGTATGGAAAGGGAGGTCGATGCGGCGGCGGCGACGATTTGTTTACTTTACGTTCGTCGATTCGAAAATATAACTAGTAATATCGCCGCCAATGCGGCGGTAGCCTTAAGGAGGGTTCAAATTTAGGGTTAATTTGAATAACTTTCACTTATTGCGTATCTAATTCTGTTAAATATGACAGCATTGAATAGATTTGGGCCTAATAAACTCGCTAAACCTAATATCTTTTAGGGGTAAGGTAACACCGGTTAAGCCTTTGGTGTTAGGCCTAACACTGACTCGTGCATACCATTTTTTCGCCGCTAACCCGGAATTCCCGCCAAACACCGTTTTGGCGCCCTAACACTGACTCCTGCATACGGACCCTGGTGTTTCCACATCCTGTGTCTACATATTGCTGGTGTATGTTTCTCTGTTGCTGTCCAGAACAATTTCCCATTTCCGGTTCTATCGGTTTATTTTCGTTTTTGTTGTTGTTTTTTTTTGCTATTTATGTATATATATATATATATTGTGTGTATTGTTAATTGGAAATGTTATTGGTAATTGGTCATATCTGGTAAGAAAGGTTGTTATCAGACAGAATGATATCTTCCAATATGATGGCGTTGGTGTTAAATTCTACGGTGCGACTGACACTGGTCTACATCCGGTGGAGGGGCGTCTCTGTTTGAAAGTTGGTCGTAATGCAGGCAGGCCTAGGCTCTTCGGCGCACCCCCTTCCATAGACCCTCAGGACTCCCTCCTCGGGCCTTTCCCTCGGCCGGACGCTCTCAGCATATAACCTACCCTCGATATCTTCTCTATAGCTTTTGATATTTGCACTGTTACCTGCCCTGTATATCTCTTCTATATGTTTTGATACTGATTGCTGTATATTGCTCTGTTTATATATTGCCCGAGGCGTCTCAATAAACGCCTCAGTTTCCCACTCCCGAGTTCTGTCTTCCTTTTCGCGCATCAAATATAGTAGTCCATCTATCGTTGGATATTTTGTCTATTAAAGGATTTATTTGTCGGGTTGTTTTTATTATATATATATATTTGTTTTTCCTTACGGTTGCTGTGTTTCTTTGTTAGTTTGTTTGTTAAAAGGTTGCGCCTTTCCTTAATTGTTCAGTGTGCTTCACCTCCACCCCACCATTGCTCGAGCCCTCACTAGTGGCTGGGTGACACCAAATTTCGTATACCGGAAGTGACGTATTCACACAGACAATAACAACAACTCTCGGAAGGTGTCTGGGCGGCATTAACTAAAAGGCAACAAGTGATTTGGGAACAACTCTGATATTTGGTTATGAATTATGAGATACGGTTCTGGAGTGTTCTTATCTACAGACTGGAGTGGCCGCTGCTATTGTGTCTGTGTGAGTGGGGTTTGCAGGCCTAGGGTCCGCAGATCCGCTGCTGTTACTAGTACCACTAGGGTTATTAGTGCTGCTGTTACTAGTACCAATAGTGGTATTGGTGCTGTTGTTACT
>CM059200.1:65293030-65364045 GCA_030323885.1 Branchipolynoe longqiensis
AGTTTTGAAAGACTGTTCATAGGGAACATAGTGTCTAAAGTTGTGCTACCGATCTGAAAACGGCCGTTTTTCACACTCCCGAAATATTTGCCGATTTTATGTGTCTAATTACCAACAAAATATTAATTACCAGCAAAATATTAATAAACTGCACTAATCTGTATTGTAGGCCCCTACTGGGTGTATGGAAATCCTTACAATATCGCCCAGAAATCGGCGCCATTTGCAATCTTGTATTATGCCTGATCTTACTCCAAAAATGCTGTTAAATCTTACAAAATAATTACTCCAACATCCTGAGTTTTAGCTAGGATTTAAGACAAATATATGACAAACTTAGGATATTTGTTTCATGTGTTTTTGAAAGGCTGTTCATAGACAACATAGTGTCTAAAGTTGTGCTACCAATCGGAAAAACGGCCGTTTTTCACACTCCCGAAATATTCGCCGATTTTATTTGTCTAATTACCACCAAAATATTAATAAAATGCACAATTCTATTAACCACAATATGTAAACATATAGTAATAAAACATTTCCTACCTATTTCCTTATGTATAGTATCCCAAAATGATGAAGAATTATCCATTTTGCTGCTCAGTGTTGGGGAAGTTGTACTGACAACATGTGCTGCCATTTGTAGCCTGACCGGGAGTCATCCACTGGTTGAAAAAAGTATCTGCGCACTGTGCTGGAGATCACCACGTATTTGAAAATTATATCACTTTAAAGTTCTCAAAATGATCTTGACAGTGGTATAAAAATTCCTTGGATATTTTTAAAAGACATTTATTGGTGATGCTTTAAACTTTTGGTAATTTTGAAGTAAATTAATGATTAGGACATTCAGTAAAACACCCATCAAATTTTATACTAAACTAAAGCTTAGAATGTCTACTATCATATCCTGGTACCAGATAGTTCATGCTTATAACCACCAGAGAGCACCACCTCAAAACTGCAGAGGTGTTTTCAACCCTGAGAATGCCACTCAAAATATGGCAGTGTGAATCGCGATTCACTGCAACAAACTAACTTTTTAAATGCTCAGTAGCATGTACAATACATTAATATACACAAATTAGATTAGTACAGAATGAAAGAACACCTTTTACGCTTCAAATTGGTATATTTCTTTATTTAATACAACAATAATTGTGCATAGTGGAGAGGTTTGAAAACACCCTTTCTGTTGATGAATTGACCCGATTCCAGTCCCTCGGGTGACCTGAATTGGGATACCTAGTTGTAGTGTGCATGAGGGAGCCTTGGATGTTGTTTGTTTGTTGTTGTTTTACGTCCTAGCAACATCTAAGGTCATATCAGGGCGGGTAGTGACTTGTGACAGTGCGCACTCATGGCAACTTTTATAGCACTGCCCCACTGGGAGACTGGTGTCCTCTGTGGCGGAGTGGTTAGAGTGTCTGACTTTTTTGTAGGTTGGATGCTTGATCTGAGGGCCGGTGGTTTGAGTCCCCATGCTCCCCCCACCTCTGCCAATTTGGATTTCCACCGCTGTGTATAACTTACAGCGTCATCAAAGGCCGGTTGCTCTTATACCATGTCTATGTGGTATGGGAGGTTAAAAATCCCTTGGGTCAGTAAAAGTGTAGGCCCAGGCTTTCTATCGACAACCTGGCCACAGCAGGAGCATCCACATCGCAGCCCTGGGAATCAGCTATCTGATTGCAAATCCTGCTACCACCATCCACCCCGAGAGCACGAAAGATCATACCTCTGCTTGAAAATCCCTTGAGATAACTGGTGGAAGGACACAATGACGAAGAACTGGGAGACCAGGGCACCAGCACCATGACCTGATATCCCACTCGGTCACATTATCCTGAAACTGAGTAACCAGTCATTGCCCTATCTAATAATACCCAGCGCCTGGCTAGGAAGCAACAAGTATCAATTTTTAAGTCATTGGTTTGACTCGAACAGGGTTCGAACCCACGATCCCATGGTATACCAACACGGGAGATGGACGCTCTAACTCATTCTGCCATCCCGTCTGGGAGCCTAGGATAGCGGGCGTGGTGGACGAATCTCGGTAGAGCGCAAGCCTCACGTGCGGAAATCGGGAGTTTGGTTCTCGGTCCAGTCAAACCAATGGCTTATAATATTAATTGATAGTTGTCACTTCCTAGCTTGGCAATTGGGATTATTAATATTAGGATAGGGCAATGACTGGTTGGCTCATTTTCAGGATAATGTTGTTGAGTGGGATATCAGGCCATGGTACTGGTGGTCTGGTTTCCCAGTGGAGCAGCACTAAAATGTCACCATGAGTGCACACTGACACAAGTACCGCATTGTCATCCTGATATGATCTTAAATGTTGCTAGGATGTAAAACTCCAACAACCAGCCAACCCATTTTGGTAGGTTGTGAGATTAAAATTTAAACCCAGATTCGAACCTTGGCTGAGTTAAATAAATAACTTGAAAAAGGTATACTTGTTGCTACCTGGCCTGATGCTCGGATTTACTAGAATACGACAAGGAACAGTGGAATGAGGAAGACCAATTGTTCGCAGTTGAAATCTTCCCTCTACTATGGTAAAAAAATAGGACTCACAAAAACAGCTGTGTGATTCCAGAGGAGAAACAAGTGTAGGAGTCTGCACCGACCTCTCAGGCAAGGAGCCACGTAGACAGGTGGACGTGGATAGGGTGATTGCACCAGGGAACCTAGGTGGTGTAGTAGTCTGCAGTGACTTTCCAGGCAAGGTGTGGGTGGTGGGTGTTGGTTGGGGGGTGGGTGGACGTGGATAGGGTGATTGCATCAGGGAACCTAGGTGGTGTAGTAGTCTGCAGTGACTTTCCAGGCAACGAGCCACATATACATGTGGGCGTGGATAGGATGATTGCATCATGGATCCTAGATAACCTAATGGTTAGGACACTAATGGCATCACCCCAATTATCAAAATAGGACCAACTTTGCTTAGCGTTGAAAAGAGCTAGTGAGTGTGCCTGAGTGTTATAGCCTATTTATAGATAAACCAATTAATTATAATTACAATAATGTAGATTTAATGGAGTGATCTGATTGGTACGAGCCATCTGAAGGCGCTGTATCTATAGACCTGTTTCAAGTGACGTCTGCATAGATAATTAGGTATGTGCCTGTGAAACTTGGCTGCAAAACAACACCCGGTTGCACTGCAAACTCAATGGAAAAGTGAAATATCTCTAAAACCACACCACCTAGAAACAAACCGCTTGGCACAAATAACATGGTTAACAAACAAATTATATTAAATGTATATGTTTATTGTTGTGTATTTCGATTAATTTTGAATAAAATCGAAGTTTTCCACTGCGCATATTGGCAAACTCAATGGCTATTTGCATTTGTTTTGCAGCCAAAGTGTCCGCGTGCACACAATATTTGTAAACATTGAAATCGGTCTAAAACAGAGCTAGAGTGTGACATGTCTGGGGCCATATTCATGTAGTCGTGCCAGGCTTAGCCGGTGCTACACGCTAGCTCTGGGGTAGCTATCCGAGGCTAGCGGCGGGTTGGAGAAATAGGTCAAGTCTTATTCACCAATGTCCAAGCCGCCGTGGATAGCTAACTGTGAGTTTATTTATAGATTTGGGAAATCCCTCTCGGCTTGTACCCGGTGACCACCACTATTTGATAACAACACCGCCGATTCGGCGACGGCGGCGATTTGTTTTGTTTAGATTCGTCGATTCGACAATATGAGTAACGCCGCCGATGTGGCGGGAGCGTTAATAACGGTTCGATTTAGGGTTAATTTGATTAAATTTCACTTATGGCATATGAAATTCTGTTAAAAATGACTGCATTTAATAGATTTGGGCCTAATATATTGCAGCCGCCGCCGCCGCCGCATCGACGTCGCTTTCCATACTGGTGGTCCCGCCGCCGCCGCATCGGCGGCAATATATTAGGCCCAAATCTATTAAGGGGAAGGGGAGAGGGAAGGTGGAGGGGGAAGGGGAGAGGGAAGGTGGAGGGGGAAGGGAGAGGGAAGGTGAAGGGCAAGGGGAGACGGAACGGGGAGGGGAAGGATAGGAGGGAAAGGTGGAGGGGGAGGGAGGGGGAACGGGGAGGGGGAAGGGAGAGGGAAATTGCAGGGGGGAAGGGGAGAGGGAATATGGAGGTGGAAGGGGAGACGGAAGGTGGAGCGAGAAGGGGACAGGGAATCGGGAGTGGAATGAGAGAGGGAATGGGGAGTGGAAGAGGAGAGGGAAGGTGGAGGGGGAAGGGGAGACGGAAGGTGGAGGGGCAGGGGGAGGGAAGGTGGAGAGGAAAGGGGAGAAGGAAGGGTGAGGGGGAGGGGTGGGGGAAGAAGGACGACATGAAGGAGAAGGAAGGGGAGAGGGGGATTGGGGAGGAGTGAGAGCAGAAAGAGGGACTGAGATGGGGGAGGGAAGGGGAAAGAGGGGGAGAGAGAAGGGGGAGAGAAGGGAGAGAAGGGGAGGAGGAAGAGGAGAAAGAGGGAGAGGAAATGGGAGGGAAGGAGAACGAGGAGAATGGGGGAGTGAAAGGGGAGAGGGGGGATAGGGAGAGTGGAGAGTGGAGAGGGAGGAGAGGGAGAAGGGAATATGACATCTTATTCCTACTATTGGGGGGGGGGTACATATTTATTAATCCTGTTGTATATGTTTGGGTGGCCATTGTTTGCTTTTCCTGTGTGGCTGGCTACACCTCTAGTGCGTGCCTATATTGGTTGGTTATTGGAGTTTTACATCCTGGCAACATCTAAGGTCACATCAGCACAAGTACCGACTTGTGACAGTGCGCACTCATGGTTACTTTATAGTGCTGCCCCACTTTGAAATCTGGCCGCCAGCACCATGACGTGATATTCCACTCGGTCACATTATCGTGACACTGAGCTAACCAGTCTTTGCCGTATCTAGTAGTGATGATGAGCGCCAGGCTAGGAGGTCTGTGTATGTAGAGCTAGGTGTATAAGGGTGTGTATGCGTCTGTGTGCGTGTGTATGCGTGTGTGAAGGCGGTGTGTAATTGTCTGTGCGTGCTTTTTAATGTGCATTGGGGGCTGCAGACGTGGGTGGTGCGGTGGTGGTGGGGTGGTGGTGGGATGGTGGTGGGGTGATGGTGGGATGACGGAGGGACGGTGGTGGGGTGGTGGTGGGATGGTGGTGGGATGGTGGTGGGATGACGGTGGGACGGTGGTGGGGTGATGGTGGGGCGGTGGTGGGGTGGCGGTGGGATGGTGGTGGGGTGATGGTGGGATGACGGAGGGACGGTGGTGGGGTGGTGGTGGGATGGTGGTGGGATGACGGTGGGATGGTGGTGGGGTGGTGGTGGCGTGGTGGTGAGGTGCTGCGGGCGTGCCTGTGTGTGTGTGTGGGGGGGGGGGGGGTCTGTCATTTCCTTTTCCTTCCGGCTTTACAAATTAAAGGTAAAACACCGCAATTTGAAATTGAAATGAAGTGTGTGAACTGTCTGCCCTGACCTGCACACATCAATCACTCCCACCCCTTCTCCTCCCTCTCTCCCCTCTCCCACTCCTTCTCCTCCCCTCTCCCATTCTTCCTTCTCCTCCCTTCCTCCCCTCTCCCACTCCTCCTTCTCCTCCCACTTTCCCCTCTCCCACTCCTCCTTCTCCTCCTTCTCCTCCCTCTCTCCCCTCTCCCATTCCTCCTTCTCCCTCTCGCTCTCGCCATCTCCTCCAGGTCCCCTCTCCTCTCCCTCTCTCGTGCTCTCCATCTCCTCCCTCCTCCCTCTCCTTCTCGGCTCCTCCCTTTTCCATTTCCCTTTCATCCCTGTCTCTCCCTCTCTCCCCTCTCCCATTCCTCCTTCTCCCTCTCCCTCTCGCCATCTCCTCCATGTCCCCTCTCCTCTCCCTCTCTCGTGCTCTCCCTCTCCTCCCTCTCCCTCTCCTCCCTCTCCTTCTCCGGCTCCTCCCTTTTCCATTTCCCTTTCATCCCTGTCTCCTCCCCTCTTCTCCCCTCCCTCTCTTCTGCCTCTCCTGCCTCTTCTACCTCTCCTGCCTCTTCTGCCTCTCCTGCCTCTCATCCCTCTCTTCCCCCTCCTCCCTCTTCTACCTCTCCTCCATATCCCCTCTCCCTCTCATCTCTTTCACTCTCCCTCCCATCCATTTCCACACTCTGCCAGCTCTCCACTCCTCCCCTCTTCTTCCCTCCCTCTCTCCTGCCTCTCCTGCCTCTCCTGCTTCTCCTCCCTCTCCCCTCTCTCTCCCTTTCCTTCCTCTTTCCCTTTCCCCTCTCTCTCCACTATCCCCCTCTCTCCATTCCCTCTCTCTCCCCATCTCCATCCCTCTCCCCTCCCCTTCCCTCTCCCCTCCTCTCTCCCCTATCCACCCCCTGTACTCCTCTCCACCTCTCCCTTCCCCCTACACCCCCACTATCCCATCTGGTCAAGCTGGACAAGTCTGGGCCCTGAACCATAAAGTGACCCCATAAAACTGAACGCGACAGTTTAAGCACCATTTAACCTCAGCCTGCCCCCCCTCCCCCCCCTACACCACTCCACCCCCCCCCCCCTCCACCCTGCACCTCCCCCTCTCCCACTCTACACCCCCAGGCCCGTATTAAGATCCCAGACCAGCTCCGTGTCCAGTGTCGTAACCCCTTTACACCTGTACGTGTAACAGCCGCGACAACCTCCTATAATACACTGCCTTTTGGGGGGTGGTCGGGGAGGGAGAGGTAGGGGGAGGGGATAGAGGGGGAAAGGGAAGGTACGGGGTTGGCAGGGGAGGGGAGGGGGAAGGGGAGGGGCGGAGGGGAGGGGGAGGTAGGGGGAGAGGATAGGGGACGAAAGGTAAGGTACGGGGGAGGGGAGGACGGGGGAGGGGGGAAGGGAGGGGGATGGGAGGTAGGGGGAGGGGATAGGGGGGGGAAGGTACGGGGTGGGGTGGGGAGGGGGGGGGGGAGGGGAGTTGGAGGAGGGGGGAGGGATGGGGGGAGAGGGGGGAGGGGGACGTAAGGGCGGGGGTAGGGGTAGGGGGTAAGGGGAGGAGGGGGGAGGGGAGGAGGAAAGCGGAGGTAGTGGGAGGGTGGATGGGGAGGTAGGATGGAGGGTAGTATGGTGGAGGGGGAGGCAGGGAGAGGGGGGAGGTAGGGGGAGGTAGAGGGTGGTAGGGAGGTAGGGGATAGGAAGATGGGGGGGGAGGGTGGTAGGTGGGAAGGAGAGGTAGGGAAGGGGGAGGGAGGGGGAGAGAGGGTGGCAGGGGAGGTCAGGGGGAGTGGGAGGTAGAGGGTTGGTTGGTTGTTGGAGCTTTACACCCTGGCAACATCTAAGGCCATATCAGGACGGGTACCGACTTGTGAGAGTGCACACTCATGGTGACTTTATAGTGCTGCCCAGCTTGAAAATCAGGCCGCCAGCACCATGACCCAACATCCCCCTCGGCCACATTGTCCTGACACTGAGCTAACCAGTCCTTGCCCTATCCTAGTAATGCCAAATGTCAGGCTAAATAGCCACAAGTATAAATTGTTAAGTTAGCGGTTTGCCATGGCAAGCATTCAAATCTCGATGGACCTATCAAAACGAGAGGCGGGTCCTCAACACCTTCGGCCATTTCATGTAACTTTTACCTGTTCCAACCAGTGTTCCACAACTGCTTCATCAAAGGCTGTGTTGTGTACTGTCCTGTCTGTGGGAAAGTGCATATAAAAGACCCCTTGCTGCTTATCGGAAAGAGTAACCTATGTGGCAGCAGCGGGTTTCCTCCAAAGAAATATGTCAAAATGACCATATGTTTGAAGTCAAATAACCGATGATAACAACCAATGTGCTCTAGAGGTGTCATTAAATAAAACAAACTTCTTTCTTTTCTTTACCTGTTTCAAGAATAATGTGTTTGGTTGACGAGGATTGAGGTGGATTTGTGCAGAAACGACCCCGTGGTGCACCAATCACTATGCACACACACACTCACTCACACACACACACACTCACACACACACACTCACACATACTGACGCACTTTGGAATAGCCCTGTTACGCAACGCCAGCACTTGGTGACGTGCCTGTGACGTAAGAGTGTGTAAGTTCACCTGTTATCGCCCACGTTGCAGGGTTTAAGCCAGGTTCGATACGGGACACAGGCAGGTACCGAGGGAGAGAGGTGTAGGAAGGGGAGTTGGTGACAGGGAGCGGAGGACATGTCCAGAGTGGACCAGTATATATGTTCAAATGTATATATATATATATTATATATATATCTACAGTACAAGAGAGACAAATAAGGTAGTGTGTTGAGTAATTTAATCTCTGGCAAGGGATTATATGCCCCTGCTCGTAAAAAGAAAAAATCCTCCGGTGCGACTGACACTGGTCAACATCCTGGGCAGGTGAGGTGGGCAAGATGGTGCCACCGGTACATCTTACATGTTGTATCTTACGGAGGATAACAATAATAATAATAAGTAATATTACCTTGCGAATCTTTATACTCGCATAATACGTTATACATCACATAAATCTATCTACAGTACAATTGACAAGAGATACAAATAAGGTAGTGGGTTGAGTAATTTAATCTCTGGCAAGGGATTATATGGCAAAGACCCTAGCTTAGAAACTAGTGTCAATAATTTCAGTAATATCAATAATTATAAACAATACCGTTCCATATTGTTATACTCGCATAATGCAGTATACACCACACACCCACACATATAGATATATATAAATAGGTTCGTGGTTGTTGGGGTTTTGCATCCTAGAAACACCTATGGTCATATCAGGACGGATATAGATTGTTTTAAGCTTGGGGGTAGATTAGTTGATTAAGAAGGGAAAATTTCAATCACAGAGATTGGTCTTCCTAATTTCCACTGCTCCTTGCCCTATCCTAATAATGCAGAGTGACAGGCTAGGATTAGGAAGCGACAAGTATCAATTTTTAAGTCATTGGTTTGACTCGACCAGGAACCGAACCCACGATCCCACGATATACCAGAACGGGAGACGGATGCTCAACTCATTTGGCCATTCTGTCTGGTTGGAAGTATTTTTTTTTGTAAATATGTTTATTCTGCTGAATAAGCCTTTTGTCTGTGCCGAAGCACTGGTCTTCCAGCCATTTTTCAATTCAGGCTTATTTACACAAAAGGTATATATAATAAGGTATACAGTAATTGAATACACAATTTGCAGCATGTAACACAATGAAATTCTGTAACCCAAAAGTTCCATAGCAATAGAGGGAGTGCACGTGACGTCATTACAGGCTGCCATCTTGGATTACAAGCACCCTCCCTAGCCATGTTGTGAATGCATGCAGATGCAGTAAAAAAGAGTTTTCTTGCGTTATGGGTGGTTCTGGGCAGTTTACATCCAGTGTGTTTACTTACAGCACTTTAGCAACAACTTCTGAGGCCAAACTGCTCAAAACAGTGACAAATAAACCAACAAATCAGTAAATAAGCACAGTGTAGTCAGTTGCAAGCCTTCTGTATGTCATCCAATATGGCCACCGAAAGTTGGCTCATGACGTCATTACACCCCCTTTATATACAGTAGTGTCATATAACTAGATCAATATTAACCAGATCAATGTGCGTATTTACATAGTACTTATAGAATAGAATTTTCCTGCAGTGGCGAGTTGGTCTGTAAGTGAGTGACCCCTGACCCTTGACCCCTGCCACCAGACAGTAAAGTTCCGTGTTTGTTTCTAATTACACGCTTCTGCCGTTGCGAAACTTTGCTTTCTGTTCAACGGCCATTTGCGATCCTTAAAAGGTTATGCAAATATATGCCCCGTAGCCATGGTTACCACCCGGCTCTGGGCGCCGACGGGGGCGTGTCCATTTCACGGCGGGCGTAACAGGTAGGATCTCATTTGAATAGATTAAAACGGTTTGACTGTGGGACGGGGGTGGGGGTGAAGTCGCAATTACAATATCATTAAGAGTCTGAATTAAAACCCCTCTCCCCCACGCACACATACACGCACGCACACACACATATATATATATATATATATATATATATATATATATATATAGTGTTTATACACGACAGTGTATGCAGATGTAGGCAAAGCGCAGCTGGGAAAGTGTGTATACCCATTATGGTTCATCGAAACCCCGACATGGGAGGGGGCGGCGCTGTGGAGCCACCAGCTAGCAGCGACAAAAGGAAGCAGTCACTGCCTGCCCAACCCGCAACGGGTGCACAATAGTGCACATATTTAATTTTTCTAATACACTTATTGCCCGACACTCTACTGTCGCCTAGAGCTAGAGTTGTTGTGGTATATTACTAACTATTGAGTTTGGCAAGCATGTCACCGGCATTCTGTGGACCTTGTGGTGCTCTTCATTCTAAGCCGGTAAATGAGTTCTGTAGTCATGCAATGCCTGCCAGCCGTCGCTCTACGCATTCGCATACCTTGAAGTCAGTCACTAGTAGCGCCAGTAAAAACCGAGAAGAGTGCAGCGGTGCATGAGGCAGAGGGCGTGATGGCGGAGGGGGACATGCCATTGGATGTGAAGGGTCCTGATACGCCACACCATGAAGCGCGACGGTGGGAGAGCGCGGACAAGACCCGGTTGGACGGACAGTTGCTGATTGAGGGTGTGGAGAGGGTGCACAGGGAGGCTAAGCGCCTAGCTGAAAGCATCGCTGAGATGGAGCGCGACAAGCAACTTGCAGTGCTGAAGGCCTGCCAGACAGCTCTATCAGAGGAAATGGAGGCATTGAGTCTGGGGCACAAGCATTGTGGGCATAGCAGGAGTGCGTCACGCGACCGTTGCTGGCACTGATGGCGGCGTTATTCATCGTTGTATGAGGGCCATACACTGAGTTGGGAGAAGCGAAACTGCAGTAAGTGGTCTCTAAGGCGATACACAGAAGACTGTAAAGACACAAAGAAACTTAATTCTAATGAAGTTATTGAGGCTTCTCGTGCTTGGCTAGTAGATAAACCTGACTTAACTGTTATTAGTGTTAAATAACTGTTGGGAGTGGTGGAGCGCATTGGCTATATGGCCGGCAAAGCCAAAGAGGATAGGTATACAGATAGTGCACACACCAGATTTGATATAGCCGCAAGAAAGCGTGGCAAAGCATGGGTTATCAGCCTACTCGGCAGATAATTCTGAGGCTTCACTAAAGTATTATGCCCTTGAATATATGAAGGAAAAGAAGGGCTCCGGTGCCGGCAAAGTGGGGGATGCAACGAAGCAATTGTTCACGTGACGGTAAGCGCCCCTGCTTTAGTCATAATAAGGGGGGGGGCGGTTGCACCAGGGACAACAAAACATGCACCTATGGACACTGGTGTTCGAAGTGTGGGAGTCGTTCCCATAAGCGCACCGGGTGTCATAAGGACTGAGGGCTACTGAACGGCGCAATGGTGTCAGTGGAGGAACGCCAGTGTGTTGGCAGGAATTGACTTCTGGACGGGCATTGAATGACCCAGACTTTGCTTGTGTGGATGATAATAATGTGTGTTCTCCCATTGGGGGGGCGTGCGGTGCTGGACTGGTGGTGGGTGTCGGGAACACTGTTGATACCTTGAATTGTACTGTTGCTTCACCCGTTGACACATTGAATTATGTTGTTCCCGCACCTGTTAATTTGGTGACATTGCCTTTGAATTACAGCAAAATAACAGTTGAAAGTGTAATTAAAGCCAGTTGGCCTGTTGATGAACTCAGTGGACAACCCAAGCAGAGTGCGGGGCGATGTTGGTGGCTACCATTCCTGCGGCGGGCTCTAATTGTGTGCTGAGTGACCAGTGCTTGGCGGATTGGATTGGTAGTAATTGTACTTGGTTGTCTGTTGACAATATGAAGGGTACTTACTCTGCGTGTTAGTGCGGTTTTCTGAAAATGTGAGCGCTACCAATTTTTCTGTCTCATGACAATGTGTGGACTGCAATTGCAGTTGTGTGCACTGAGTGGGTGGCGTAGGCACTCAATTCAAGCCAAGCTGTGTATTCGCAGAGTGCTTTTATAGGGGCGATACTGACCCTGACTGGGAATATATACTCTACGGCTCAAGTTTTGGGTTTAAATTATTAACCCCTCTTGTGAAATTAATTATGACCTTCCTTAGAAGCCTACGATGGACATGGAGCGTATTACCTTCATGGATAAAAAGTTGGGGAGAGCTTTCAAATGAGTATATAAGCCCTGCCAAGGCAAAGCCTCTATGCATACATAATGTCTTTTCAGTACCAAACCCAACTGGTGATGGCTGGCGAGCCATAGTTGACTGCAGTAAGCCGCAGGGGCGCTCGGTGAATGAATTTGTAGATCATGTACCGTTTTTCTTATAAAGGGGTGGATGATTTGGTCAAAGACCTCAGGCAGTTCGATTTCATCTCAATTGTATAATTAAAAGATGCCTATAGGGCTATACGTATACACCCTTCTGATAGAACAAGACAAGGGAGTAGATGGGCAGTGGGAGATGGCTTCCAATATTTTGTGGATAGCCACCTTTGTATAGGTCTCGCTTCGAGCCCATATGTGTTTAGCAAGGTGTCAGATTTCATCAAGGGATTTCTGAGGGAGTGGAGCGAATAACTAACTATTTGGATGACTTCGCTGTAGTCGAGAGCTCATTTACTCTTTGTTGCGCTAGTCAGAATAGTGTAATTCAAATCTTGAGATGATTAGGTTTTTACATAAGCTTCTCAAAAGTTAAGTCCCCTATAGAGTACAAAAGGTTCTTGGGAATTGAAATTGACTCTGTTAAATTACAGCTTAGACTCCCCCTTGACAAATTGGAAAAGTTACGGGATCATTTACTGGAATTTGTGGACAGAACGAAAGCTAGTCGAAATGATTTGGGATGGCTGGGGGGCAGATTATCCCATTGCTTGTCAGTCATCCGTGGTGGCCACTCTTTCTGCTCACGCATTTATGATGCAATACATAGCCAAAAGAAGCCATTCTACAAATTTAGGTTAAATGCAGAGTTTAGGGAGGAGATTATGTGGAGGATAAATTTCGCTGAAACCTTTAATGGTTTTGCGAAAATGCTCTGCTGAATGTAGGTGTGTACTCAGACACATCCAGCACAGGCTTCGGGGCGGTGCAGGCGGATGACTGGTGTGCAGGTAGCTTCCTAAAAGAGCAGGGTAGGCTTCTAGAGGAGGAAATAGGGCATCATTTTGTGGCCTCGCATGAACATTGTGACAAAGGCCATATTAATGTCTGCGAGATGTGGGCGGTAGTCAGTCCTGCATACTGCTAGTGCCATGTTCTAGCCGATACTTCTCTCACATTTGTGACCAACAACAACACCGTAAGATTAGCACTAGCATCTCGCTGGTGGGCAAATAAATAAATAATGTTATGGGTGAAGGATCGATATAACTTCTCTATTAACTCGGTATATTTGCCTAGCAGGGATAATGTCCTGTGTGATGCACTTAGCAGGTGGGGCTCCTCTGATAGCAGGGGATGCATTGCAAGCATAGATCGAGTTTGCGCTCTATGCTGGGGCCACATGTTTCATTAGTTTGGTTTTTGCTCCTTCCAGGTCTCGCTGAGTTGAAGGTGGAAGCTAGTATGCTGAGTTCCCAGTACTATGCACCAAGCTCAAAACTGACAAGGTTGATGCAGATCAGGTGTGTAATGTACAGACTACTACAGGTGTTACTTCAAATTTATTGACTGTTTTGACAGGTTGTTATTCCCCATCCCTTGTCCATCACAGCAAGTGGCCCTGTATGTGGCTTGGCTGTCCCAGACGCATAAATCTAGCTCTATTAGATATCACCTTAGTGCTCTTAATTTCTTTCTAAAATGTGAGGGGGCTGACCCGATAGATTATTCTTCACACTGGGTCAGAACAGTCTTAGGTGGCGCGAAGTGTGTATTGGGGTGCTCGGTAAAGTGGGCCACCCCCTTGTTGCCACGTGATCTGTTACCTATGTTTTCATTTATGAGTAATTCTGAGGGTCAGCCCTTCTAACTTGATTCTGGGGGCTTCTGCGAAAGTGTCAATTGACGGGTTCAGATTCAGTGCTGTTAAGATCTAGCTTTGTTTTTTACTCTTGGGGTATGGTGGTGCATATCCGCCGCTCCAAGATGATTCAATTCGCTGAGCGGGAGCTTCTAATACTCATTGCCTCGGTCAGAAGCACTGGGCTATGCACCATGCACTGGGTTCGCAAGCATTTTGCGGACACCCAAGTCAATAGTGCGGCACCAGCGTTCCAGGTTCCCTCACCGGGGGGTGGGTATGAGCCGCTAACTTATGCCCTGATACAATCAGCCATTAAATACTTTGCGGCTTGTGTAGGCTTGGATTCGGAGACCTTCTCCTGCCACTCATTATGTAGAGGTTGTGCAACTTATTTGGCAGCACAGGGGGCGACTATTCAGGAAATTAATAGTAGGGGGATTGGACTAGTGATACGGTCTATAAATACATTGCAACCCCGTTGTCAGACCGGGTAATGTGTGGTGGGTGTGGGGTTGTTTTTGGTTTGGGGGGGGGTGGGGGGGTTGTGTGGGGTGGTGTTTTTTGTTTTTCTTCTTCTTCATTTATGTTTATTGATAATTGATTTGATTATTGATTGTTGAATGTTTGATGTTGATGGATTGATTATTAAGTGGGTAGGGCGGTTAGCCCATCCACGATTATGCAATTAATTGATTAGCCCAAATATAATAATAATTGGCCAACTACATTTGACTTGTTAGGTGTGATTCTACATATATATATGGAGAGTGATAAGACTGTTATGATGTGTTATATATAATCTCGGTAGTGTCCTGCTACTACCCCCGTTCCTGGGTGGGGTGAGTACCGGCATCCTTCACCCCCCCATCCAGGGCTTTCGCATGACACTCGCTCAGAAGTTTATATATATGTACTATATAATTTATTATGTGGATATAAATAATGGCAGCCCCTTAATGTTTCTCTCTAACCATCGTAACTTCCATATTATTCACTGCAGAGCGGGCATTCTCTCCTCCCCGCCTCCTCTACGCTTGAGCCAACTGTCACTTTGCTCACTTTCAAAAATATATAATATATATATAATAGATATAATATATATATGCATATTATATAAGTAGAAGTCTGAACTGACTTCTCAGGCAAGGAGCCACATAGCCAGGTAGGTGTGGGTAGGGTGGTGGCATCAGGGAACCTAGGTGGTGTAATGGTTAACACACTGGCTCAGCATGCAAGCGATGTGGGTTCGAGGCACAATATATCCCATTTTCATTGCCCCCACGACATATAGTCTATATATGTGCTGTATTATTTAGTATGTGTATATAAATAAAGAATGGTCCTTAATGTTTTTCGGTGCTCCTGTCTGGACACCTCATGCTTCTCAACACTCCTTATTCTCTGCAGACCCCTCTGTAACCGGGCTCTCTCTGCTTCCCGCTGCCTGGGAACCGACTCCAACGGTTTCCCAGCTCTCACTTCAAATATATATATGTAGTATACTTATATCCGTGTATAAATCTTCAGCAGGATGTATTGTTACTGTAATTGATCTGATATTGTATTTTATTGTACGTAAATATATGTGCTTTATAAGCATTATGCAAGCAAGAAGGCGCAGAATGGAGATCATAATTATTATTGTCATTATATTACTATTGCAGAGCATCACAAGCCCACGTGACCAGTGGCGCCACCGATCCTAACTACAGACGCTCTACTCTGTCATTCGGGCTTGAGAATTGTTATTTATAAATATGTTGTTGTTGTTTGTTTGTTTGTTGTTGTTTTATGTCCTAGCAACATCTAAGGTCATATCAGGACGGGTACCGACTTGTGACAGTGCGCACTCATGGCGACTTTATAGTGCTGTCCCCTGGAACAGGCCGCCGGCACCATGACCTGGTATCCCACTCAGTCACATTATCCTGACACTGAGCACACCACTCCTTGCCCTATCCTAATAATGCTGAGCACCTGGCTAGGAAGCAACAAGTATCAATTTTAAAGTCATTGGTTTGACTCGAACCCACGACCCCACGATCTACCAGCATGGGAGACGGACGCTCTAACTCATTCGGCCATCTGTGTATATATGTGATGTATAATGTATTATACGAGTATAAATCCAAGGCGAACATATACTTTATATTTACTCCTCCTTGGTGGATTGGGTGAGTGCCCCCCCCCCCCAGCTATTGGGGTAATTGGTGGGTGGGATCCCCCTCACGCCACACACACTGGAGGAAATCTATGTATATATACAATGTATATTGGTTGGATGTTTGGATTTCGGTATGCCGGAAGTGACGTCTTTTAGACCGAATGAACCGCCAGGAGTGGCGCCACCTATCGTGGAGTTTGGTCGGGAGTGGGAGACTGAAGGGTCGGGCGTAATTAATAGGGTGTGGGTGTGGGTGGGAGGGTAGGGGGTAGTGCAGGTCTGAGCAGGTGTACATTTGGTGCAGGCTGGGCCCCTTGGGTATGGGGTGTCACCGCCTCTGATTCACGCGCATGCGCATGCGTAATTAATTGTGGGAGGTCTGCGCGCGCAAGTAGCGGCGCCGGAAGTGCAGGCAAGTACAAGCAAGAAGCAAGTAGCTCTAGTCAAATGTGTGTATGTGTATATATAAATTCCTCCAGTGTGTGTGGTGCGAGGAGGTCCCACCCACCAATTGACCCGACAGTTGGGGGGGGGGGGGGCGACACTCCACCAATGCGCCACGGAGGATTAAATATATAAAGTATACGTTCCCCATGCATTTATACTCATATAATACGTTATACGTCACATATATAAAGTTGGAGTTTTATGTCCTGGCATCATTTTAGTTCATATCAGGATGGGTACCGACTTGTGATAGTGCGCACTCATGGTGACCTTATAGTGCTGCCCCATTGGAAGACCAGGGGAGGGGAGTGAGTGGGGAATTGTGTCTTTGCCACCACTCAATTGCATTGCTGCTAGTACTACTCCTGGATCCTAGTCCATCTAAGCCGAGTGCTGCCGGGTCCAGTGCTACTGGACCCGGCAGCATTCCCTTGATCTCCCTGCTTCAGACTTGGTTGGGATAGGGTGTATTTCAGAATAAATGACCTAGACTCTTTGCAGTGTCTCTCAGTACACGTGGACTAATTAGGGAACCACGGTCGGAATCAGACTGTTGAAGCACGTTAAAGAGAATAGTAGATAGAGAAGAAGTACCCGGGAATGTGGCAGTACCCACGTGATGCCCCTGGATGAATCAGTAGAGCTAAAGCTTCCCATGCGGAATTTCGCGATTCCGATTCCCGGTCGAGTCAAACCAATGACTTACCAAATTGATACTTGTCCCTACCTAGCTTAGCGCTCAGCATTAATAGGATAGGGCAAGTACTGGTCAGCTCAGTAATAGGATTTTTTAGTTTTTTTTGTAAGGATTTATTTACCATGTCCATAATGAGTAAGTTGCATCGCGGCTTGTTTTTATCGCTGAACAGCAATAGTCTCAATTTGGTAGTTTCATTGTCATCTTAGCTGTTTGTGTTAGGAAAAATGTTAGTCTTTTTTTGTATTTTTTATTTTGGTGCCACATTTGCAACATGTTGGTATATACCTACCTACCCCCTGCGCTGGTGTTACTAGGGATACTCAGTTAATGCGGTGACTTTATGAGGTCGGGGTATGAGGTCATTTGAAGAATTGAGGATGTTCCCATCCTGATATAACCTCAGATGTTGCCAGGATGCATAACTCCAACAATCAACCAACCCGTCCTGATATGACATTAAATGTTGCTAGGACGTAACACTCCAACAACCACCCAACCAGCTTGGTCTGGTACATTATTTCCAGCGGACACTCATCAGAGAAGGGTGTTTTGTATGCTACACCGGCTGTACTTGATCCTTTGATAAAACACGCCCAGGGACGCCCGGCGGTCACGTGACTGGCACTCCGGACCGTGCCGAGGTCCGTGCGCATGCGCGGGCCAGGTTTTCACTGACTTCCCCCATGCGTGGGAGGAAGGTGAGTGGAGAGGTTGTGTGGGTGGGTGGGAGGTGGGGGGGACCAGGAAAAGTTGTTTGTTTCTGGATACTGTTTTTTTAAATTATTTTTTTCATTGAAGATTTATTCTGCCTATGATGGATAAGTCTGAATAGACTTGTTTTCACCAGTAGACATTTGTCGATAGAAAGCCAGAGCCTACACCTGTACCGACCCAAGGGATTTTCAACCTCCCACACCACATAGACATGGTATGAGATCAACTGGCCTTTAATGACGCTGTAAGTTAACCACAGCGGTCAAAATCCAGATTGGCAGAGGTGATGGCATGGGGAATCGAAATCCTGACCTTCAGATTAGGAATCTGACCTAGGAAAAAATCTGACCTAGAAAAAAGTCAGACCCGCTAAACCACTCAGCAACAGAGAACACTGAAATGTCTTACTAACCAGACAAAAAGGCCAAGTGAGTTGAACACCCACTTCCTGTGTGAGAGGTGGTGTAGGCGGGATGATATGAAATCCCAGTGGGGCAGTACTATAAAGTCGCCATCAAAATACACTCCCAGTCCCACTGCTATTAATACAATACCCTTAGATGTTGCTGGGAGGCGACACCCCAAGAGGCCCTACTTATTGGAGAAGGTGTGACACTACCAGCACCTCGGTATTAGTTATACCTCTTATCTGTGCTTATCCAACCAGCGTGGTATCAGCGTTTTCACTACAGATAGTGTGGCACCCAACGACTTGCCTGAACATGTCAAACTTCTGGTGCTTGGACTTGGTCCTCCACACCATCACTATTACCACAATAACTCATACCACCACCACTACCACCACCACCACTACCACCACAATGACTCATACCAACACCACCACCACTACCACCACAATAACTCATACCACCACCACTACCACCACTACCACCACAATAACTCATACCACCACCACCACCACACTACCACAATAACTCTTCCCACCACTACCACTTCACCACCACCACCACTACCACTACTACCACAATAACTCCTACCACAATACCACCACTACTACTACTACCACCACCACAACCACTGCTACCACCACCACCACCCCACCCACTCGTAGAAACCAGCACCACCACCGCTACCACAATAACTCCTACCACAACCACTACCACTTCACCACCACAACCACTGCTACCACTGCTACCACCACCACCACCACCACTGGTACCACCACCACCACAACCAATAGTAGAAACTACCACCACCACAACCACTACTATCACCACCATCACCACCATCACCACCGACACAACCACTACTACTACCATTACCACAATCACTGCTACCATCACCACCACCACAACCAGTACTACCAGCACTACAACCACTGTCACCACTACCACCACCACCATCACCACCACCACAACCACTACACTGCCACCACCACTACCACTACAACACCACTACCACTACACCACCACTACAACCACTACCACTACCACCCACTACTATACTACCCACCACTGCTCACCCACCCCTCACCACACCACAACCAGCACCGACCACCACAGCCCAGCACCAGCACCAGCACCAGCACCAGCACCAGCACTACTACCATAACCACAGCGACCACACCATCACTATCACTACCATCACCATAACCACCACCATCACCGTAGCCACCACCATCACCAACATCACCATCATCATAACCACCATGACCACCATTACTACCACCACCACAACCACCACCATAGCCACCAACACCACCACAAACAGAACCACTGTCGGTCTGTCGGTCTGTCGGTCTGTCGGTCTGTCGGTCTGTCGGTCTGCCGGTCTGTCAGTCTGTTAGTCTGTCTGTCGGTCTGTCGGTCTGTCGGTCTGTCGGTCTGTCGGTCTGTCGGTCTGTTGGCCTGTCGGTCTGTCGGTCTGTTGGTATGTCGGTATGACAGTCTGTCGGTCTGTTGGCAAGTCAGTAGGTCTGTCAGTCTGTCTGTCTGTCGGTATGTCGGTCTGTCAGTATGTCGGTCTGTCGGTCTGTCACTAGTGTCAGTATGTCAGTCTGTAGGTCTGTAGGTCTGTCGGTATGTCGGTCTGTCGGTCTGTCGGTCTGTCAGTCTGTCAGTCTGTCAGTCTGTCGGTCTGTCGGCCTGTCAGTCTGTGAATCTGTTGGTCTTTCGGCCTGTCGGGCCGGGTCAGTGTCAGGCATTACCTGGTGGACTTTCACCTTAGGTGTTTGGATTATCCTTCACTGTGCTCATGTAGACAGACAACAAACAGCAAAGTTGGCTTACCTCATGAGTCATGAAATAAATAAATATATATAATATATATATCTATAAATGCTGCATCATACGCAGTGGTTTAACGCCTTGGTCAGCTTGTTGGAGTTTTACGTCATGACAACAACTTAGGTCATATCAGGGTGGGTACCGACTTGTGACAGTGCACACTCATGGTGACTTTATAGTGTGGCCCCACTGGGAGACCAGGCTGACAGAACCCTGACCCAATATCCCATTCAGTCACATTATCCTGACACTGAGCCAACCAGTCCTTGCCCTATCCTATTAATGCCAGGCTAGGTAGCGACATGTAACAATGTTGTTAGTCATTGGTTTGAATCAGCCAGGATTCGAACTCCCGACCTTCCGCATAGGAATCCTACGCTCACACCATTCGGCCAGGCAGCGTTTTAGTGCTGAAGGGCAAAACTGATTCCTTGGATGAGGGGGGCGAGGATTGGTTGGTTATTGGAATGTTACGTCCTGGCAACATCTAAGGTAATATCAGGATGGTACCGACTTGTGACAGTGTGCGGTCGGGCGGAGTGCCTGGTTAGGAAGTGATTGGTTTCACTCGACCAGGGTTCAAACCCGTGGATTCGAATCCCACGAGCTACCAAAACGGGAGATGGATGCTCAACTCATTCAGCTATTCCGGCTGATGGAGTGGGGTGGAGGTGGGGGTGTTAGTAGACCTTTAAGATGGTAATATCTGCAGGATATTGGTTTGACTCGACCAGGGTTCGAACCCGTGGGTTGGAATCCCATGATCTACCAAAACAGGAGAGGGACCTTCAAATCATACGGCCATCCTGTCTGGTCGGAGGTGGAGGGGGGGGGGGTTCAAGTGTGTGTGTGGGTATTACCCCTATACTCTGGGATGTTATCGATAAGCCATTGACGATTAAGTTGTTACCAAAGCTCTGGTTATCATGTTGGAGTACTTGACTTCTGGGGGGTTCGTAACCTTACAACGGTTACCGGCTGCAGATCTACAGCAATATAGAGAGGCACCGATAAATCGGTCCAATCTTTGGTTGAAGATTAATTTTCTCGTGGGGCGGTTGTAGAAGCTGGGGATGTCTTTACAACAATCAAAACAATGAATCATTGGGGCGGCCCCTAATCACTCCGGTTTGGCAGTAGCAGAGCACTCATATCCAGTCAACAGCAGGAAGGGTTCAGGAGGAAGGGACAGGTAAAGGTGGGTCCAGCGGTTCCAGCAATAAGAACAAAGTGAGAGAAACAATATATTGTAGATGCAGACGCAGACGCAGACGCAGACGCAGACGCAGACACAGACGCGGACGCAGACGCGGACACAGATGCAGACGCAGACGCAGATGCAGATGCAGATGCAGACGCAGACGCAGACGCAGACGCAGATGCAGACGCAGACGCAGACGCACCCAGACTCCACACTCCACACTCCACACCCATGCACACTCGACACACGTGCATGCGCACAATCATAGCGTGTGTACACACATGCGCGTACACGCACGCATTTAAACGCGCATACGCAGACACGCGCACGTACACGTAACCGCGTGCATCCCATCCGCTCACGTATTTACCGCTGAAGCTATGTGCATGAATACGCATGCGCACACACCTGCACACACGTACAAACAAACAAATACGTCATGCTGTCATCAAGATTTTCTTTTGAATCTTTGAAACTTCCGATATCCCCCACCAACACATTATCCTGCTATTGAGCTATCCAGTCCTTGCCCTATCCTATTAATGCCGAGCGCCAGGCTAGATAGCGACAGGAATTAATTTTGGAAGTCATTGGTTTGGCTCGACCGGCATTCAAACTGGAAATCAAGCACGCTTAAACATTCGGCCACGGCAACCGGTCTCTCCAGAGTGTAGTGGTGAACAATTTGTTGGTAGGATGTTGGAGTTTTACATCCTGGCAACATCTTTGGTCATATCAGGATGGGTACCGACTTGTTACAGTTTGCACTCATGTCAACTGTATAGTGCTGCCCCACTGGGAAATCAGGCCGCCAGCACCAAAACCTGATATCACACTCAGTCACATTATCCTGACACTGAGCCAACCAGTCCTTGCCCTATCCTAGTAATCCTGAACACCAGGCTAGGCAGCGGCAACTATCAATTGTGTAAGTCATCGGTTTGACTTGACCGAGAATTGAACTACCGACCTTCCACACGGGAGGCCCGCGCTCTATCGTAAGTCATTGGTTTGACTCGACCAGGGTTCGAACCCGTGAGTTCGAATCCCACGATATCCCAAAGTGGGAGACGAACGCTCAACTCATTCGGCCATCCCGTCCCGTCTCTGTTCCTGAAGACATGTGTGGTTGTGAAAGCGAGGGTGGCAGTTTCCTGTGACTGTGACTGTGACTGTGACTGTGACTGTGATGACTGTGACTGTGACTGTGACTGTGACTGTGACTGTGACTAGGGAGGGAGTTAGCTCAATGTTTGCTGAGTAAGTATTAACGTATTTGTTTACAGCTGACGGTCTCTCGTTTGAATAAAGCCGTTTAGAATAGCAGGTCTTTTACATAAAATGGGAGCAAGAAAAGTTGTAATAACAAAATAGATATATACATGTATACATATATATATGAGTCAGCCTCACGAAAATGGGCCAATTAGTGGTTTATTTAAGATATTGGCATCGCAATTCTTAAAGTGTAGTGCATTTCTTTGTTTATATTAAATTATCCTAGAAACAAATAAGGTTGTTGTATTTTCTCTAACTTCACATTCAGGATAAATTTAAGGACTTTGCAACACCTCTGTCAATGTTAAACTATAAGTATGCCGATCGACGCCAAAATCCAATGCTCGATGCTGACAAGTTTAACAGATGCTGGCGTCACAATTCTTAAATTGTTGTGCATTTCTTTGTTTTATATTAAATTATCCTAGAAACAAATAAGCTTTTTGTGTTTTCTCTACCTTTACGTTCAGGATAAATTTAAGGACTTTCCAACACCTCTGTCAATGCTAAACTATAATTATACTGTTCGACGCCGACATCCAATTATCGATGCCGAAAACTTCCCCCAATTGGCTTCTTTTCATGATCCTGACTCATATATATATAGTGGCACTGACTCTCATGCAGTCACACCGGATGAACTAGAACGAGCGTGTACGCTTCAACCGTTTATTGTACAATCCACCCACTGCAGCGTCCACATTCAAGTGACCCGCCCCCTGACCAGCTAGGTCCAACATCGCCTCTATTGGGGGGGATGGGGGGGGGGGGACGCTAGCCACATGCAGTAACACGCAGCCCAATGCGGGTGCTGCCCAGTTGCTAGCATGCTGCCACCTGGTGCAGTAGAACTGCGTCTGTGTGCGATGTAGTTCCTGCAGCCACCGCATGGTGGTGGAGCTCATGTATGGTATGCTACATATATATATATATAATAGTTACCTACATAAATAAGGAACAATGAGAACATGAGAGTGGTAGGAGTATATATTCTCTGGCTAGAGGAAATGAGCCCTCTAGCCTAAAAAGACTAAATTCAGCGGTACAGTGAGAGAATGCTGAGGCGTGGGTGGTAGGTAGGTGGTGCCACGGATCAGGTCATGAGGAAAGTGTAGATGAGCTGATAAGTAGGTGACCAGCCGATGACTTAGAGGCTGGGGGGAATAGATGGATCTTCCGGCTTATTATACTCGTATAATGGATTATACAGCATATATATATATATATATATATATATTTATAAACTAGAAAAGTGAGCTAAGTGTTGGTGCCGCCTAACAGACACCAGTCGATGATTTGTTAGTGCATTCTCAGAAAGGCACAAGAGAAGGCGTGCTTCTTAAAGCTGCATATTCCTATAAAAGCATACAATTTTCCAGCCCAGACAACTGACCTAGATTTGGCCCTACATGTCCCAGTTAGATACCGGTGCACACGTCGGACATGCATTACCGAGTACAAGGCATATTAAAGTTGCATAGTACAATGTTTTTTAGTTTCTGTCATTTACTGAGATAAACGTATTAGGTTGATCGTTACAATCTACCTTACTTTCATTTGAAGTAAATTTGATCTTAAATGCCTCGCTTTTGAAATATTTGAAGTGAAAACATGTACAATTAATTTTGGCATGCACGCCAAAACTCTGACACCGTATGCTTCTGCAGTAACAGGTTGTTTTAAATCGCTTCAGTATTCCGTTCTAGGTGGCAGTACATGTTTAATAAGTGCACCAGTATCTAAGTTAGATATGTAGAATCAAATCTAGATAAATGTTTTGGTTTTGAAAATTTGCAGTTTTCATCGGACTGTGCAGCTTTAAGTCAATTCAATATAATCTCTCAGCGCTGACTCATTTTGGTGTGCACACCAAAATTAATTTGGGCTATTACAATTTTCATTTCAAATATATCCCACTTTAATCTGTCAAAATGAAAGATACTCCATACTAAAGTAAAATAGATTTGAAGGACTGGGAGTAAAATAGATTTAAATTATCAACCAAATAGATTTTATCTGAGAAAACTCAAAATTATTGGATTATGAAACTTTAGGAAAAACAAAGAACCAAAAAGGCTGAAGTAATAAATTTGAATAAGTAAAATGTGCAGGAAGATATTTGCGAAGAAGAATAAAATACATGTTTTGGTTTTACCGTGGTGGATTATCAAAACCAGGCCTCAGAAGAGCTTTAATTTCATATCAAGGCTTATATAAGGGAAAATGGATTATAGGTGACATCGAATCCTTTGGGATATGCATGTATATGTATATATGTATTTATATATATGGGTCACTCTCCTGAAAACTGGCCAGAAGTGTCACATGGAGAGTTAAAATCTAATATTTGAATTTTTAACATTTCTTGGTTGCAAATGAAAGCTGGAAATCTCCCCTTTACATCTATGTAAAATATAAATTGATGAGATAAAAAATAAAGGTGCAGTCCCTCATTAAGCTATGTCATATGGCAGTAACACATGTGTTGCTCAGACGTAGCACATGTTTAGGACACCACACAGTCTGCTTAATAAAAATCTAAGCGGAATTAAATAATTTCATACTGAGAAACATATTAATCATGGCATAATATAAAGAAATATGTAGCGCTTATATTGATAACAAAAAGTTTTCCCCAGCCATGCTTTATTCACTGAATACTTAGTGTACAATATTTGTCTGGCATCCAGACACCACTGGTTACATCGGTGATTGAAAATTGTAATGTTATTTCTGAAGACATCAAATAATTTCTCTTTTTAAATTTGAGCATGCATACATGTTAATGAATACTTTCTTTTGATTTGGGAACTGTTTTGTTTGATATTTCAATGCAATACAAGATGCTAGTAAAGATCCAACCATGTCCCATATGTCATGTTACAAATGGCTGACTGTAAAATGTGTTTTTTGGGGTACAAAAACACTTCATTACTAAAAAGACCAAAGTTGCACGTGGTTTATTTTATTTCCATTATTTCTTACATCAAATCTGAACATGAATATGAAAAGGAAAAGGAAAAAAATAAGTAGGAAGTTTTTTTATTGATGCTTTAAAATCCTATCCCATGCTGACCAGTTTTCAGGAGAGTGACCCATATACTTATATATACACATATATATATACATATTTAAATATACTTCATTCACACAGGTGTATGTGGAAGCCACCATACTTAATGCCTGGCTTTGACAGGCCTGACAGGACAATTGACAGACAGCTTAGTTTGTTTGCTGGAGATTTACGTCCTGGCAACATCTGAGGTCATATCAGGACGGGTACCGACTTGTGACAATGCACACTCATGGTTCCTTTATAGTGCTGTGCCACTAGGAGACCAAGCCGCCAGCACCATGACCTGATATCCCACTCAGTCACATTATCCTGACACTGAGCTAACAAGACAATTGACAAACAGCTGAGGTTGTTTGTTTGAGCTTTACGTCCTGGCAACATCTGAGGTCATATCACAATGGGTACTGACTTGTGACAGTGCACACTAATGGTGACTTCATAGTTCTTCCCCACTCAGAGACCATACTGCCAGCACCATGACCAGAGCCACACCAATGTTGGGAGCTTGTGTCATATTAACATCTCTGGATAACCGAGACCGTGCAGTCCTGGTATCATTTCACTAGCTCTTCGCTGGACCTTCTCTTTCATGTCTACTTACCGGGCATGGCGGCCGAATCTGTAGAGAGCGTTGAGTCAAACCAATGACTTATAAAATTGATACTTGTCACTTCCTAGCCTGGCGCTCGGCATTAATAAGATAGGGCAAGGGCTGGTTAGTTCAGTGTCAGGATAATGTGACTTAGTGAGATATCAGGTCATGGTGCCACTGGCCTGATGTCCTAGTGGGGCACCATTATAAAGTCACCAGGAGTGGTCACTGTCACAAGTCGGTACCCATCCTGATATGACACTTGATGTTGCCAGGATGTAAAACTCCAACAACCAACCAATTACTATAACTACTATGTCTTTATTTCCTTGTGGGGCATGAGTCTGCGATAGCCCTACCCAGCATGCATTGTGGAATCGACCCAGTCAGAGCAGTGCATTGTGGTCTGGAAATTCAAGATGGCGCATCGTTGTGGCCCTTGGACCAAGCTGACCCAGATCGAGGCTCGACCTTAGGATTATGAGGTCAGGGTTCTCTAATGCAAATGGAGGGGAACCACCATCAACAATTTGTTCCTTATAATCTGTTTGTTACTCAATCAATCAATAGTTCCATCCTCTAGTCGAGGGTTGGATGCAATGGTTCTCCACTTGTCCCGATGTTGTGTTGTTCTGATAGACTGTGAATAATTCAAGCCTGTCCACTGTGAAATATTTGTAAACCATGATGTTCTTGGTCTCCCTCTCCCTCTGTTTGTTACTAAGTGTACTTTATTCATTGAATAATGTCTTTTGTCAGTGCCGGAGCACTGGTCTTGGAGGCATAGAGTAAACTTGCGTGATACACAAATGAAACTATCAGTTGTAAAGGTAAACGCATCCAACTCCAGTTCGATAATGAAAGTATTCCACACGTGCTTAATATGCTTTACATGACATTGCATGTTTTCGGAATTTTCTGGGGAAGTTGTTTCCTCTTTTTTCCCCTTTTTCTTTCTTTCTCTTCTTTTTACACTCTTTGTATATTCTCTAAATATTAGATATGTAGTAGGTTGCATTGAGATTCTCAGGCGAGTAACCACATAGACAGGTAGGCGTGGGTAGTGTGTTGATATCAGGGAGCATAGGTGGTGTAATGGATAGTGTAGTAGGCTGCACTGACCTCTCAGGCCAGTAACCACATAGACAGGTAGGCGCGGGTAGTGTGGTGATATCAGGGAGTCTAGGTGGTGTAATGGATAGTGTAGTAGGCTGCACTGACCTCTCAGGCAAGTAACCACATAGACAGGTAGGCATGGGTAGTGTGGTGATATCAGGGAGCATAGGTGGTGTAATGGATAGTGTAGTAGGCTGCACTGACCTCTCAGGCAAGTAACCACATAGACAGGTAGGCGCGGGTAGTGTGGTGATATCAGGGAGCATAGGTGGTGTAATGGATAGTGTAGTAGGCTGCACTGACCTCTCAGGCAAGTAACCACATAGACAGGTAGGCGTGGGTAGTGTGTTGATATCAGGGCGTATAGATGGTGTAATGGTTAGCACACTGGCCCAGAATGCAAAGAGATGTGGGTTCGAGTCCCGCTCTAGGCGCAATATTTGCCATTTTCATCACCCTCATGACACTGGTTGCTGTGACCATGATCATGTACAAGCTACGTGGTGTATGGTTGTTGAACCTACCTTGTGTATGTATATGTAAGTGCAGTGCCTGTATGTATGTAATTGTAAGCATTAAACGACCATTTAAAAGACGTACAATTCCAGGGGGACGAGTGTAGTAGGCTGCACTGACCTCTCAGGCAAGTAACCACATAGACAGGTAGTCATGGGTAGTGTGTTGATATCAGGGAGCCTAGGTGGTGTAATGGTTAGCACACTGGCCCGGAATGCAAAGAGATATGGGTTCGAGTGCCGCTCTAGGTGAAATATTTCCCATTTTCATCACCCCCATGACATATATAATATTATATATACATATATACACACATGTATACTCACATAGACACATACATATATAATAGTATGTATAAAGGGATGTTACAGTACAAAGTAGACAACACAATGAGTGTAATATCTGCCCTTGCCCTTTGAAAGAAGAAAAGATCCTCTGGTGCGAGTGAAGTTCCTACTCATATTAGGTACAGTGAAGAAACAACCGGTGGTGGCGAAACAGGTCGCACCAGGGAGGTATAGAAACGTGGATATAGTACCAACGGGATACAACACTATAATAATAATAACGAAGTAGTTCGCTTCCATGCCTTTATACTAGCATAATACCTTATGCATCACACACATATATATATATACATATAAAGGTCACTGCGACAGAAAGGTAACAAACATGAGTTGGGCTGAGTACTATTTCAATCGAAATTCAGTGAGAAGTGAGTCCAATATGGCGCCGTACAGGTGGCGCCCCATAGGCGCGCGTGCCGAAGGAGGTTGGCGCGCGACTCCAACTCAACAAATAACAAGTACGGACAATAATAAATACAATTAAACCTATATGTGAGCTCCGTTATTTATATAATTATAATGTTATTATAATGCACATATATATGCATACATATATATATATACTTATATAGAGTAAGCAAAAACAAACTTATTTAATTTAATGACGCCTCTAGCGCATATTGATTTTCATCATCGGCTATTGGACGTCAAACATATGGTCATTCTGACATATTTCTTTAGAGGAAACCTGCTGCCGCCCATAAGCAGCAAGGGGTCTTTTATATGCACTTTCCCACAGACAGGACAGCACATACCACAACATTTGATGTACCAGTTGTGGAACACTGATTGGAATGGAAAATAATTCAAACTGCAGATTGGTCCTCTTAGCAGGGTTGATAGGATAACCCACATATTCACAGGTGGACACTCTACCGGCTGAGCTACGTCCCGCTCCCGTCCATAGGGAAAGAATATATATACATCAGTGGATATAATCACAAGAAATAGGCTGGTACCTAGTAAACAGGTACACTGATCTGTCAATGAATGGAAGTTATTGTACAATGAAGGGTAAGGTATGACGGGTACTGAGAATAATTAAAGTTCCATAGTCCAATGGTTTTCAGTTTCTGTCATTGTTCTGAGATAAATATATGACATATATTGTTAATGTTATAATCTACATTATTTTACCCTGAAGTAACCTTTGTTTTACATGGCTAGCGTTCGAGATATTTGAAGTGCAAATATGCAAAATTATTTTTGGCAAGCTTTCCCAAAACGCTGACACAATAGGCCTATGCAGTAACAGGTTTTTATTAAATTAACGCAGTATTCCCTTCTATGTGGCAACTGATGCGTAATATGTGTATCAGTATCTAAATTAGATATATGTCAAATCTAATCTAGCTGAGTGATTTGGTTCTGAAAATTTGGTTCTGAAATTTTAAATAGGTCAGCTTGGTTGGTTGTTGGAGTTTTACCTCCTGGCAAGATATCAGGACGGGTACCAACTTGTGACAGCGAACACTTATGGCAACTTTATAGTGCTGCCCCACTGGGAGACCAGGCTGCCAGCACCATGACCTGATATCGCACTCAGTCACATTATCCTGACACCGAGCCAACCAGTCCTTGCCCTATCATAATAATGCCGAGCACCGGGTTAGGAAGCGACAAGTAACAATTTTTAAGTCATTGGTTTGACTCGACCAGGGGTCGAACCCATGGGTTTGAATCCCATGATCTCCCAAAGTGGAAGATGGACGCTGAACTCATTCGGTCAGACGAGTGGACGTTAGTATATTGTTGGGGTGGGGGGGGGGGATATATTGTGATGTGAATTTGATTACCATACTCTTTGAGTCATTTCATTAGTTGACATAATGTTACACTAGATGCACAATATTTCCAATTTGTGGTTGTTTTTGTTGGGTTTTTCCTTGAAGATTTATTCTGCCTATCATGGATACGTCTGAATAGACTCCTTTTCATAATTAGATAGTTGGTCGATAGAAAGCCCGAGCCTACAATTTTACTGACTCAAGGGATTTTTACCCCCCCCCCATCCCACATAGACATGGTATGAGAGCAACTGGCCTTTGATGACGCTGTAAGTTATACACAGCGGTGGAAATCAAAATTGGCAGATGTGATGTCATGGGGAATCGAACCACAGACCTAGAAAAAGGTCAGACACTCTAAGATTGATTGATTGGTGGTTGCTTTATATTGTGTCGGCAGCATAGGCCATATTCAGGGCGAGAAATGTTTGTTTTTGTTCAAACTATCGCTTTTACATGTAAAAGCATACAATCAATTTTGTGTCAATGGACACTCATGAATTTTGTAAACTCACAATCATATAGTTTCTGGTCAAGCTAAATAAAATTCTAAATGATAGTATTATTCACTGATGAAATTTGTTTAAAAACCTATATGAGGTGGTACAAACCAGCTGCCCTCAAAAAGGCTAAAATGTTTTCTTGTTTTACTTTAGTAAAAAGGTCATGCATGTTGTTTGCAGTGTAAAATTGTTGGCGCAGGGCCATGAAATCCACACAGTTTAATAAAGTGTGTTTTAATGTCAGTGGGGACTGACAACCAATACATTCAGGGGGAGGGTCCCCCTTGAGCAGAAAAACATGTGCGAGCCACGAGTCTAACTCTAAGTCTAACCAGTCCGGCACAGAGAATACCAAAATGTTTTGCATTGTTTGACCTGGTTAACGGAGACTTGATTTGCTTTGGATCTTGTCACAAGTTTGGTGGTTTCGTTTTTTTCTAGCCGGGCGTTTTATGAGTGAGCAGGACAGCTTTATTGATTGTAACATCCTGTGTAGGTAGGTGGCATAGAGGGAGACTTGTTCATCGCCTTTTAACTTACAAATCACCCCAAGTTACCCATTTATCGCCCAGGATGAAATATATGCCATATACACGGTGTTAAGCAAATAGTTATAGAAGTTCCCCTATACAGGACGCGGTAGCCGAATCGATAGAACGCAGGCTTCTTGTACAGCAGGTCGGGAGTTCGAATCCCAGCCGAGTCTACCCAATGGCTTATGAAATTGATAGTTTTCGCAACCTAGCCTGGTGCGCAGCATTTATAGGATAGGGCAAGGACTGGTTAGCACAGTGTTAGGACAATGTGACTGAGTGGGATATTGGGTCATGGTGCTGACGGCCTGGTCTCCCAGTTGCGCTGTACTATAAAAGTAGCCATGAGTTGGTATACAGTCTTATATGACCTAAGTGTTGCTTGGACATTAAACAACAAACAAACAAATTCCTTTATGTATTGAGCAAAATATATTATTAGTTCCTTCCATTGAAGTAGAAGTCAAGACATAAGTACTTTTGGAAAGTTTGTTTTATTTGACAACGCCTCTAGAGCACATTGATTTTTATCATCGGCTATTGGACGTCAAACATATTGTCATTCTGACTGCCACATAGACTACTCCTTCCGATAAGCAGCAAGCGTTTTTTTATATGCAATTTCCCACAGACAGAACAGTGCATACCACAGCCTTTGATGAACCAGTTGTGGATCACTGGTTGGAATGGAAAATAGCCCAAACTGCAAATGCGTCCACTGAGCAGGATCGAACAGATAACCGACAGCTTCATAGGTGGACATGCTACCGCCTGAGCTACGTCCCGCTCCGAAGTATGTTTGGATCAGTGAACTACCTAATTGCTCTGACTGATACATAAAAGACTGCGGTCGGTTTATTTAAAAGACAATCAATTGTACATTATTAATAGACTAACCGATACTAAAACCAAATCTAACTGATATACAATCACAGCATGTGATTTAACGACTAATGTACTTTACTGCACACTGTGTCTTGATGCAAATAACTTGCACGATGTTGAGTACCGATGCTGTACACTATGAAGCATAGTCTGCTCCCCCACTTTCAATGTTCAGAATGGGATGTGCTGCACACAATGCAGCACATGCCACTTCCCCATCACCATGTACACACCAAATGGGATCGCTCCAACGGCTGGAAGACCAGTGTCTCAGCGCTGGCAAAATATGTATTCAGACGAATAAAATATTTACAAAAAAACACCCAAAAGACAAAAACACTTTGGTGGGAATAGATTGAAGGCGAGGCTTGAAGGGCCGTCACTGGAGAGTAGATACGTTACCCTGCTCAAAGCAGACCAAATGCCATCCAGGTGACTCTAGAAGCATTGCCTCAGCCGCACACCATGCAGTCAGTTAGATCACCGATGTATTATTAATATGAGGAAATGAGCAGATGCAGAATGATTTGTTTGTTGTTGTTTTACATCTTAGCAACATCTAATGTCATATCAGGGCGGGTACCGACTTGTGACAGTGCGCACTCATGGATACTTTATAGAGCTGTCCCACTGGAAGACCAGGCCACCAGCACCATGACCTGATATCCCACTCAGTCACATTATCCTGACACCTGGAGGGAGAAGTGGGAAACAGAAAGGTGCCTCACCAGTTCGCCCCCCAGGTCGAGTAGATAACAATTACAATTACAAGACAATTACATAATTATTAATACGCGTATAGGAGTAGCTACAAATAATAAACGAGACAAGAGAGGCAAATGGATTGGCAACTTTATACATATATCTCGACCAATGGCTCGGAATACCCGTACCGGTAACAACAAATAAAAATAAAAAACAAGCGAGTGGGGCGAGGCAGGCGCTCCGACAGCATATTTATAGGCCAACGCAGGACCGAAGCACCGCCGGAGCAGGCTCGCAGCAGAGTGGCATAGTGCCAGTGAATCAATAGACCATTTCATAATAACCTTGGTTAAACATTCAAATGGGCATAATGTATTTTACGCCTACCTATATTCACATAATTCTTTATACGCCTTATAATAAATTGGTACATTCCATAAGGATAGCTATTTCATTCACAGTGATATTTGCATAACTTCATATACAACACAAAATTTTTATTAAACCAGATAGTATCATTCACAGTGATATTTCGGTATCAGTCTGAACTGACCTCTCAGGCAAGGAGCCACATAGACAGGTAGGCGTGGGTAGTGTGGTGACATCAGGGAGCCTAGGTGATGTAATGGTTAGCACACTGGCCCGGAATGTAAAGAGATGGGGGTTCAAGTCCCACTCTAGGCGCAATATTTCCCATTTTCATCACCCCATGACACTGGTTGCAGTGACCAGGATCCTGTACAAGGTATGCACTGTATAGTTGTTGAACCTACCCTGTTTATGTATATGAAATGGCCCTGTCACACTACGACGCTTCTCGCCGGCGACCAGTCAGCGTTGAAAATAAAATTAAAGCGTCGAGAAACGTCAAACTTTTAGGGGAAATATGGGGAAATTGGACTTTGGCGCAGCGTGTCAGTAGCATGTTATTAGCGCGGGGCAAACGTTGTAGTAACGTATATCGGCGTGTTCTCTCTGTGTCTCTCTCTGTGTCTATGTCTGTGTCTATGTCTGTGTCTCTGTCTGTGTCTCTGTCTGTGTCTCTGTCTGTGTCTCTGTGTCTGTCTCTGTATGTGTCTCTGTATGTGTCTCTGTCTGTGTCTCTGTCTGTGTCTCTGTGTCTGTGTCTGTGTCTCTGTCTCTATCTGTGTCTCTGTATGTGTCTCTGTATGTGTCTCTGTCTGTGTCTCTGTATGTGTATCTGTATGTGTATGTGTCTGTGTCTGTGTCTGTGTCTGTGTCTCTGTATGTGTCTCTACATGTGTCTCTGTCTGTGTCTCTGTCTGTGTCTCTGTCTGTGTCTCTGTCGGTGTCTCCGTCTGTCTGTATATGTGTCTGTGTCTCTCTCTCTGAGACACAGAGACACACACACAGAGACACACACAGACACATAGACACACACAGATACACAGAGACACAAACACATACACAGAGACACACATAGAGACACAAATACACACACACAGACACAGACACACAGAGACACACACACAGACACAGAGACACATACACACATAGACACACACAGACACACACAGACAGAGACACACACAGATACACAGAGACACACACACATACACAGATACACACACAGATACACAGAGACACACACACATGCACAGAGACACACACAGAGACACAAATACACACAGACACACATACACAGACACACAGAGACACAGAGACACACACACAGACACACAGACACAGACACACACAGACATACACAGAGACACATATACACACACAGACACAGACACACATAGACACACACAGACACAGAGACACACAGAGACACAGAGACACACAAATACACAGAGACACACACAGAGAAACATACATAGACACATACACATACACAGACAGAGACACAGACACATACACAGACACAGACACAAACACATACACAGACACAGACACAGACACACAGAGACACAGAGACACACACAGAGACAGAGACACATACAGAGACAGACACAGAGACACAGACAGAGACGCAGACAGAGAGACACAGACAGAGACACAGACACAGAGACACAGACAGAGACACCTACAGAGACACCTACAGAGACACCTACAGAGACACCTACAGAGACAGACACAGAGACACATACAGAGACACAGACACATAGACACAGACAGAGACACATACAGAGACACATACAGAGACATACACATATACACAGACAGAGACAGAGACACAGAGACACAGACAGAGACACATACACAGAGACACATACAGAGACACCTACAGAGACACCTACAGAGACACCTACAGAGACACCTACAGAGACAGACACAGAGACACATACAGAGACACAGACACAGAGACACAGACAGCGACACAGACAGAGACACAGACAGAGACACATACAGAGACAGACACAGAGACACAGAAAGAGACACAGACACAGAGACACAGACACATACAGAGACAGACACGGAGACACAGAGACAGACACAGAGACACAGACAGAGACACATACAGAGACAGACACAGAGACACTGACGGAGACACAGACACAGAGACACAGACAGATACACATACAGAGACACACACAGAGACATACACAGAGACACAGCCAGAGACGCAGACACAGACACAGACACAGAGACACAGACACAGAGACACAGACAGAGACACATACAGAGACACATACACATAGACACAGACAAAGACACATACAGAGACAGACACAGAGACACAGACAGAGACACAGACACAGAGACACAGACAGAGACACATACATAGACAGACACAGAGACACAGAGACAGACACAGAGACACAGACATAGACAAATACAGAGACAGACACAGATACACTGACAGAGACACAGACACAGAGACACAGACACAGACACAGACAGATACACATACAGAGACACATACAGAGACAGACACAGAGACACAGACAGAGACACAGACACAGAGACACAGACACAGAGATACAGACACAGAGACACAGACAGAGACACATACAGAGACACAGACACAGACAGACACAGACAGAGACACATACAGAGACAGACACAGAGACACAGAAACAGACACAGATACACAGACAGAGACACAGAGAGAGGCACAGACAGAGACACAGACAGAGACACAGACTGAGACCCAGACAGAGACACAGACACAGAGACACAGACAGAGACACAGACAGAGACACATTGAGAGACACATACAGAGACACACACAGAGACACAGACACAGAGACACACACAGAGACACAGACACACACATAGAGACACAGAGACACACACAGAGACACACACAGAGACACACACACAGCAACGCGTGAGCAACGTCCCTCCAACACGCTTGTAAAGTGTGTCGACATCCGCCTAACGTCCTCCTAACGTCCTTACCCATATATTTGCGCGCGCTGCCGGTCGTTGTTTTTTTTTGGACATGTTGAAAACACTCAGCGACCAATAACGCGGGCCGACGTTGTCCGCCGACCATCAACATCAAATATAGTGTACCGACGTGTACCGACATGCCGCTAACGCGCCGCTAACGCGTCCCGACGCGTGCCGATGTTTCCCAAAAAATGCAACACGTCGACAGGTCGCCAGTGAGAAGCGTCGTAGTGTGACAGCCCCATAAGTGCATCGCCTGTATGTCGGTAATTGTAAGCATTAGAAGACTTACAATTCCACGGGGACGAGCGTAGTAGTCCGGACTGACCTCTCAGGCAAGGAGCCGCATAGACAGGTAGGTGTGGGTAGTATGATGACATCAGGGAACCTATGTGGTGTAATGGTTAGTTAGCACACTTTTCCAGAATGCAAAGAAAGAGATGTGGGTTCGAGTTCCTCTCTAGACGCAATATTTCCCATTTTCATCACCCTACACAACATTTGCATCAGACCAGACGGGATGGCCGAATGAGTTAGAGCGTCCGTCTCCCGTGCTGGTAGATCGTGGGGTCGTGGGTTCGAGTCCCGGTCGAGTCAAACCAATGACTTTAAAATTGATACTTGTCGCTTCCTAGCCAGGCGCTCGGCATTATTAGGATAGGGCAAGGACTGGTGTGCTCAGTGTCAGGATAATGTGACTGAGTGGGATACCAGGTCATGGTGCCGGCGGCCTGGTTTCCCAGTGGGACAGCACTATAAAGTCATCATGAGTGCGCACTGTCACAAGTCGGTACCCGTCCTGATATGACATTAGATGTTGCTAGGACGTAAAACAACAACAAACAAACAAACATTTGCATAACTTCATATACAACACATGATTTATATTAAACCAGATGGGATGCTTTGCTGAATGTGGATGGGGTGGAAGGCGGGGGGGGGGGGGTGGGGGTGGTATTCTTGTCTGTGAAGTGTTAGTGATTAGCGGACCAGCGAGGAGAACTCTGCGAACGAAAGTAATATCTGCAAATTGAGGGTATATTAGTGCCGGGGAAAGGAGAGAGTGGCGAAGACACCAACTATCAAAGCCGCGTCTTGCCTTGTGGCCTTTGAAGTGATACCCCACGAGTGTTGAACAAAGGCTGAGGGAGAGCTGGGAGTGTGTTGGGGAGGGGGAGGTGGAGGGGGGGGGCGGACAGGAGACAGGGGATACTGGACCATTTATGTACACAATGTAAAGCGCCAGAAACTAAAGGCGTCTGTAAACTGGTAAACGCTCCAGTCGTGTCACGTGATGTAGAAAGTGCCAATTGGTGAGAGTACCGGGTTGGTTATTCTACTATTTCTAGGTTGTGGGTGGTTCGAATGCTGGCTGATGATTTGATTGAAAGTGATAAATTTGTGGGGGTTTTCGAAATCACAGCAGAGTCAAACTGAAATGACTTGCGTAAGTGATAATTTGTCGCTACCTAGCCTGGCGCTCGGTATTAATAGGATAGGGCAAGGACTGGTTGGCTCAGTGTCAGGATAATGTGAAGGAGTGGGTTATCGGGTCAGGGTGACAATGGCCTTGTCTCCTGGTGGGGCAGTACTGTTAAGTCGCCATGAGTGCACATGGTCACAAGTCAGTACACATCCTGATATGACCATAGATGTTGCCAGGATGTAAAACTCCAACAACCAACTGAATTGGTTACAATACCAGGCTGGTTAGTCTACTATTTCTGTGTTGTATGTTTTTCGAATCCTGGTAGGGTCAAACTAAATGACTTCCGGAAGTGGTAACTTAACGCTACCTAGCCTGGCATTATTAGAAAAGAATAAGGATTGTTACACCAGGTTGGTTGTTTGGTGGAGTTTTATGTCCTGGCAACATCTTAGGTCATACTATTACCTGACATTATTTCTAACCATCCCGCAACCAGTATTGGGAAATTTGTCATAATAAATAATAATAATAATAAAATATTTACTTCCACATGATCAATGTACACACAAGTTGATATTTATATCAGTAATTTTTACACATGAAAAGGGAGAAAGTAGAAGTACACTATTTATGAGGTGCTTTCCGCATTTACGAATAAAACATATACATTACTTATACCATAGAAATAATAACCATAAAATGACAACCAAGAGATACATTTAGAATGTTTAAAAGGAAAGAATAATTTCTGAAAGTAGAAGGTTCATGGTAAATTAATTACGCATGTTGGCGAGGCTAAAGGCCCTGTCACACTATGACGTACGGGCTCAGCATGTCCCCAACGTTAGAAAATTTGCCAGTATGTCAGCATTCGTCAAACTTTTCAGTGGCGGGGGATAAAAATGTCCGTATACACAATGTACACACAACGTACATACAACGTACATAACGTATGCAGAATGTATCTCTGACCTATTGCTAGCATATGTGAGCGTTCATGTGCCTCGCAAAGCGTTCATAAAAGGCTCGCATTCGCTCTCGGAATGCTGAGCAACATTACTCCATCGCTAGAAGTATGGCGTATAAGTTAAATACGCTGGAGATACGGCAGACATACGTTCGAAGTACATTAGGAGTATGTAATGCATCCTTTGGGAGTAGGTGGACTGTACGTGGACTGCACGTTCCCACCGGCTGAATGTACGGCTAACATGCAGCAACATATAGCAATGTATCCCTAATGTACTCCCAACGTATGCCAATATATCCCGAACATACATGCAGCGTATGTTCAACATATGAGCCACACACCGACACACGTTGGACATTTTGAGCATGCACAACAAATTTTTGGGAGCCTCGATGCACGGCGACGTAAGACAACGTATAACGACATACCCGGAATGTACCCGATATACGCCCAACATATACGTAGCATATGACGACGTATGCCGATGTTGTTGGTCGAAAATCACATACATCGGCATATGCTAAGGCTATACGTCATAGTGTGACAAGCCCTTTACATCGCTAATTTTCTCACAAGGCTGGTGCCATTTGTGTCTTTCCTCGCTAACCTCCCTACAGCTAGCCCGTCCCTGGGCCGCCTGAACTCACCGATACCGATCACCCACCCTCCCACCCTCCCACCCTCCCACCCTCCCACCCTCCCACCCTCCCACCAATTATCTAGATTTGATTTTACATATCCAACTTAGATACTGATGCACTTATTAAGCATTTGTTTCTGCATAGAAGGCAATGCGGAGTCATTTTAAAAGAATATGTTACTGCAGAAGTCTATGGTGTCAGAGTTTTGGCAAGCTTGCCAAATCTAATTTTCCATGTTTGCACTCAAAATATATCAAAAGGTTACCATTTAAAATAAAAGTAACTTTGAACTAATGTAAAGTAGATACTAGTGATCGATCTAATATATTTATCTCAGAAAAAATACAGAAATTCAAAACCATTGGACTATGCAACTTTACATAAATATACTTTAAACTAGATAAAAGATTCATCCGGTACTTGTAGTACATGGGTGAAGGACAACATAATGTAAATATGGCTGAAAATAGCTTTAGTGTGGAATCGGAACTAGAAACTGTGGCTCCAGGCACAGAGTTGGTGAAATGGGCGAGAATGCAAAAAGACAAGATGGCGGCATTAAAATGCTGTCGATTTCACTTTTAAATCTTATTAAACTAGATATTTTATTATATTTTTCAACTGAAAGGTAGCGGGGAACACATATAGAAAACATGTTTAACAAAAAGATTATATTAGATTGACATGGTTAGGTTGTGGATTTCTATTAATTTTGAATAAAACTAATTTCACTGCGAGTATAGGCAAACTCAATGGCCGTACGCCTTTGCTTTGCTCCCAAGGCCGTTTTCACCCATGTCCTGTGAGTACCGGGTGAATCCTTTATCTAACTTTAAACGTGCTAATTGCCTTGTCTCTTTGTCCCAGTGTAGTGAATTAATGGCAAACTCCCCTTTGAAAATGTATGACCCTAGGAGAATAGCAGCCATTCCTCATGGCAAGTCAGAATTGAGTCTGTGTATTTGATGTGCAGGAACCATGTAAACAGTTTTAATATTTGCAGCGCACAAACAACTATTGTGGTTGGTCGTTGGAGTTTTATGTCCTGGCAACACATAAGGTCATATCAGGATGGGCACAGATTGTTGGCACTCATGGCGACTTCATGGTGCTACCCAACTGGGAGACGGAGACCAGGCCACCAGCACCATGACCTGATATCCCATTCAGTCACATTATCCTGACACCGAGCCAACCAGTCCTTGCCCTATTCCAATAATGCCGAGCACCAGGCTAGGAAGCAACAAGTATCAATTTTGTAAATCATTGGTTTGACTCGACTGAGAATTGAACTCCCGACCTTCCGCACAAGAGACCTTCGCTCTACCGATTCAGCCACCGCGTCCGGTGATACATCTATATCATAGATACACATACATAGACACACACATATATATTCTGTATGACAGATTATACAAGTATAAATGCAAGGGGAACATATACTTTATATATATATATATATATATTCCTCCATGGCGCACTGGTGGGTGGGACCCCCCCACATCGGGCCACACACACTGGAGGAATTAGTTATTAGTTATTTGTGTACCATACATTTATATATATGTGTTTGTGTGCGTATTATAATATGTTACTTGTTAGTAAAACAAGTGCAGGCGGCTTGGGTTTAATACTAAATGTCAACGTCACCAATTCGGCCCCCCGTTACAAACTGTTACGCGGCCATTTTCTCTCGTGAAACCAGACACCCAGAGACACAGCAGACTTTCACTGGTGTGTGCCTGTGTGTGCCTGTGTGTGCCTGTGTGTGCATGTGTGTGTCTGTGTGTGCCTGTGTGTGTCTGTGTGTGCATGCGTGTGCCTGTGTGTGCCTGTGTGTGCCTGGGTGTGCCTGTGTGTGCCTGTGTGTGCCTGTGTGTGCCTGTGTGTGTCTGTCTGTGTCTGTGTGTGCCTGTGTGTGCCTATGTGTGCCTGTGTGTGTATGTGTGTGCCTGTGTGTGCCTCTGTGTGCCTGTGTGTGCATGCGTGTGCCTGTGTGTGCCTGTGCGTGCATGTGTGTGTATGTGTGTTCCTGTGTGTGCATGTGTGTGCCTGTGTGTGGCTGTGTGTGCCTGTGTGTGCATGTGTGTGCCTGTGTGTGCCTGTGTGTGTCTGTGTGTGCCTGTGTGTGCATGTGTGTGCCTGTGTGTGCCTGTTTGTGCCTGTGTGTGCCTGTGTGTGCATGTGTGTGCCTGTGTGTCTGGGTGTGCCCGTGTGTGCCTGTGTGTGCATGTGTGTGCATGTGTGTCCATTTGTGCCCGTATGTGCCCGTGTGTGCCTGTGTGTCCGTGTGTGCCCGTGTGTGCCCGTGTGTGCCCGTGTGTGCATGTGTGTGCCTGTGTGTGCCTGTGTGTGCCTGTGTGTGCCTGTGTGTGCCTGTGTGTGCCTGTGTGTGCCTGTGTGTGCCTGTGTGTGCCTGTGTGTGCCTGTGTGTGCCTGTGTGTGCCTGTGTGTGCCTGTGTGTGCCTGTGTGTGCCTGTGTGTGCCTGTGGTGTCGTGTGTGCCTGTGTGTGCCTGTGTGTGCCTGTGTGTGCCTGTGTGTGCCCGTATGAGCCCGTGTGTGCCTCTGTGTGCCTATGTGTGCCTATGTGTGCCTATGTGTGCCTGTGAGTACATGTGTGTGCCTATGTGTGTCTGTGTGTGCCTCTCTGTGCCCAAGTGTGCCTGAGTGTTCCGGTGTGTGCATGTGTGTGCATGTGTTTGCCTGTGTGTGCCTGTGTGTGCCCCTATGTTCCTGTGTGTGCCTGTGTGTGCCTGTGTGTGCCTGTATGTGCCTTTGTGTGCCTGTGTGTGCCCCTCTGTGCCTGTGTGTGCCTGTGTGTGCCTGTGTGTGCCTGTGTGTGCCTGTGTGTGCCTGTGTGTGTCTGTGTGTGCCTGTGTGTGCCTATGTGTGTCTGTGTGTGCCTGTGTGTGCCTGTGTGTGCCTGTGTGTGCCTGTGTGTGCCTGTGTGTGCGTGTGTGTTTCTGTGTGGGCCTGTGTGGGCCTGTCTAAGCTTGTGTGTGCCTGTGTGTGCCTGTGTGTGCCTGTATCTGTCTGTATGTGCCTGTATGTGCCTGTGTGCCTGTATGTGATTGTGTGTGCCTGTGTGTGCCTGTGTGTGCCTGTATGTACCTGTATGTGCCTGTGTGTGCCTGTATGTGCATGTGTGTCCCTCGTGAGGAGACGGCTGTCCTCACACAAGCACACCACCTGAGAAGAGCTTACTTGCTAACCTAAAATTAAAATTGAAACTAAACACCATATTATTCACACTCATCACCTGGGACTGTCTCGAGCCTTCAAGAAGAAGTTATTCTTTATTAAAGGATGAATAACCCATAATATACACAATATTAACACTATTAACAATATACCATAACTACTAAGTAATGACATAATAATGCCAGTCAGGGGGTAAGATTTCTGTTGTTGAATTGTTGCATGGCTGTTTCAGTTCCAGACAGTGCTTGTTGGTAGGACCCGCCCCTGGCGTCCGTCCGTCGGCCTGGGTGCGGCATGTGCCGCGGAACGCCTGACACATGCGGGGCCCACTTCGCGCATGCGTCGACAGGGGCGGGCCCGTGCTTGTCTCTGCTCTCCCTGCGACGGACCGGGCGTGGTGAGCTAATCGGTAGAGCGTGGGCCTCGCGTGCGGGTGTTTGGGAATTTGGTTCCCGGTCGAGTCAAACCAATGACTTATACAAAATTGATACTTGTCGCTTCCTAGCCTGGCACTCGGCTTTGGTAGGATAGGACAAGGACTGGTTAGCTCAGTGTCAGGATAATGTGACTGAGGTGCGATATTGGGTTCCATGTGCCCCCACCTCTGCCAATTTGGATTTCCACCGCTGTGTATAACTTACAGCGTCATCAAAGGCCATGTCTATGTGGTGTGGGAGGTTAAAAATCCCTTGGGTCAGTAAAAGTGTAGGCTCGGGCTTTCTATCGACAAACTGTCTAATGGTGAAAACAAGCCCATTCAGGCTTATCCATGATAGGCAGCATAAATCTTCAACAACAAATGCTGCCAGTGGCCTGATTTCCCAATGAGGCAGCACTAAAAAGCCACTTAGAGTGGGCATTGTCACAAATCGTTGTGCATCTTATTACACGTCACAAAGGCCCAGCCAATAACCGTGTAATCAGTGTATTACATATGTACATAATTATATGTATTACATATGTACATAATTATATGTATTACATATGTACATAATTATATATATTACACATTTATATAATTATATATATATTACATATCTACGTAATTATATATATTACATATCTACATAATTATATATATTACATACCTACGTAATTATATATATATATATTACATATCTACGTGAGTATATATATTATATATCTATGTAATTATATATTACATATCTACGTAATTATATATATTACATATATATGTAATTATATATATATTACATATCTACGTAATTATATATATTACATATCTACGTGATTATATATATTACGTATCTACGTAATTATATATATTACATATCTACATAATTATATATGTTGTGGGGGTGATGAAAATGGGAAATATTGTTCCTAGAGCGGGACTCGAACCCACATCTCTTTGCATTCCGGGCCAGTGTGCTAACCATTACACCACCTAGGCTCCCTGATATCAATACACTCCCCCGCCTACCTGTCTATGTGGTTACTTGCCTGAGAGGTCAGGCAGACCACTACACTCGTCCCCCTGGAATTGTAAGTCTTGTAATGCTTACAATTACATACATACAGGCAATGCACTAACACATACATACACAGGGTAGGTTCAACAACCATATAGCGCGTAGCTTGTACAGGATCCTGATCACGGCAACCAGTGTCGTGGGGGTGATGAAAATGGGAAATATTGTTCCTAGAGCGGGACTCGAACCCACATCTCTTTGCATTCCGGGCCAGTGTGCTAATCATTACACCACCTAGAATCCCTGATATCAATACACTCCCCATGCCTACCTGTCTATGTGGTTACTTGCCTGAGAGGTCAGTGCAGACCACTACATATATATTACATATCTACATAATTATATATATATTACATGTCTACATAATTATATATAAACCTTTAAATATAATTGTCTTCCAGTTATTTATATTTGCATAATTCTTATACAATATATATGGATGTGATGTACTCTACACTTTAATTCCATAATGTACTTCACACTTCACTTTACTATATACACCATGTAACTTGTAAGCAATGTGTGCAAATAGCTACTATATTATATATACCTGTCACACTTATGGTCGGAAACTGACAACATATATATATATATATATATATAATGTATTTACCCCACCCCCAAATGTATGACTCAACTGTATAATGAATACACATGCCATATGTATCCAGTATTCATCTGTTATATTTGATTATATATTTTATATAAATAATGACATTCCAACATCTACAGAGTGTCTGAAGGTGTCAGTCATCCTATGAATCCTGCTCAGAGGACCCATTTGCAGTTCGGGCTATTTTCCGTTCCAACCAGTGGTCCACAACTAGTTCATCAAAGGCTGTGGTATGTGCAGTCCTGTCTGTGGGAAAGTGCATATAAAAGACCCTTTGCTGCTTATCGGAAAGAGTAGCCTATGTGGCGGCATCAGGTTTCCTCCAAAGAAATATGTCTGAATGGCAATATATTTGATGTCCAATAGCCGATGTTAAAAATCAATGCGCTCTAGAGGCGTCGTTAAATAAAACTAACTTTTGTTTCCCAACATCTACAATTGTTCTAAATAGTCGTCAAATTATTAGCAAACCGGAGCCGTTAGGGAAGGAACTGCTAATGGATGCCCTGCCCATTAACTGTGACGTCATGAGAAAGGAGGAGAAGCCCCGCCCACTCCCCGTCCAACTGGCCCAGCCACTGAAACCGCAAACAAACGACCAAGTAAACGGCCATTGTTGCACATAACTCCAAATGGTATATTTGGAATCACTTCGGAGTGAGCTTACTTTTTGGTTGTCAGTTAAACCTACGTCCAGGCTAGCAGTGATAATTTGACCACTATTATTAATTTATTCATTTTTTTAGGCGTCCTGATATGACCTTTCAAATTTCATGTGGCTTGGTGGTAAAACCCCAACACGCAGTATAATAATATGTATCTACTTATTTATATGATTATAAATGGGATATTTGGATTCATCTTGTGAGGAGCTTCAAATTGATTGCTCTGTTAAAACAATTGTGTTTGTTCAATTCTATTTAACACTCAGTTGCAGACCAAAGTTTGTATTTACTTATTATTTAAATATCTAATAATCTACTTGCAATTGTGTAATGTATTTATTCGGTCATGACTTTGATTACTGGATTATTACGATGGTGTATTTATTATAAGTTATATAATTGTTATTATATATTGCATGTACTGTATAATGTACAGTAAAACCTCTCTAACCGACCACCTCCACAGATCGACCACTCCCCTATATTGATCGCTTTATTTAGGTCCCAAGCGGTCACCGATATAATACCATAGTCATGGTACAAACAGCTCCCTAAACCGACCAACTCCCAAAATGGACCATTTAAAGTCGGTCCCATGGTTGGTCGACTTAGATATGATTTACTGTATATATATAATATATAATACATAGTATAGTAATTATGATATTATTTACATGATACATATTATAATTTTATAGTAATACTAGATGTGATGTATTAACGATTATGATGCATTATGTATTATATATTATATATTATATTACACGTATTATATGTTATACTAATCACATCTACTGTCTAAAGGCTGAGAATGGTAACATAATTAATTTGTTTAATTGTTTGTTTATCCGACAATTCGGCGTAGTACTAGGAGGGTTCCTGCTCAGGAGACTTCGTTATGGTGTTTATCTCCCAGTGTGCTCTCAACTACCTTGATCTATCACCCCCCCCCCCTACACCCCGCCCCACACACAACCCCCACCCCACCCCACATACGCAGGCGGGAGGGTGGTGACACCGACATCGTTGCCCATCTTTTCCCACGCTTTAACTTTCAGGTTCTCAACCGTTTGATCGCCCCCCTCCCCCCTCCCCTACCCTGCCCCTCCCCCCTCCGTCCCGTACCCCCCCCCCCCCCCCCCCCCCCCCCCCCCCCCACAACACAGCTCCTCCCCACTTCGACCGGGCACGGTGGGCTAATCGGTAGAGTGCGGGCCTCGCGTGTGGAAGGTCGGGTGTTCAGTTCCCGGTTGAATCAAACCAATGACTTATAAAATTGATACTTGTCGCTTCCTAGCCTGGTGCTCGGCATTAATAGGATAGGGCAAGGATTGGTTAGCTCAGTGTCAGGATAATGTGACTGCACATATTGGGTTATGATGCCAGCGGCCTGATTTTCCCAGTGGGGCAGCACTATTAAGTCGCCATGAGTGCACACTGTGACAAGTCGGTACCTGTCCTGATATGACCTTACATATTGCCAGGGTGTAAAACTCCACTAACCAACCTACCTTCCCCCCTCCTCCCCACACACCCCTATCTACCAACACACTCCACCACACACCCCTCCATGCACTCTCCCCACATCCGCACCCACCCCTACCGCCACACACACACACACCGCCACACACACACTCGCTCTCTCGCTCTTTCCCAGGGGGCGGCAAGACGCACCCCCTCCCCGCCCGGTAACCCACGGCCCCCTCTCCCACCCACCCGCCCCTCCACACACACACACACACACACACACACACACACACACACACACACACACGCTATACACCTGTGCGAAGGGAATTCCACACTCTCCCCGGGTCTCCGCGCATGCTTCTCCCGCCCGCCCTCCTCGAGCCGCCGCCGCCTCCCCCCCGGGTCTCCCTCCCCCCTGCCCCCGCCCCGTCCCCCCGGCCCCGGCCCCGGCCCCGGCCCCTGCCCCACTGGGCGCCGTGCACAGGTGGGCAGGGCAGTGACTCCTCCACGTCGACCCACGCCGACAGCGGGCAGAGGAGGCGAGGCGCAGCGGGCCACACTCCACCACCACCCCGCCAACAACAACGCCAACAACTACCGTAGACACCAGCCACAGGAGGAGGTGGGTCGGCCCGCCGCTCACACGCCCGATCGGCCGGCGTACATGTTAGTCCCCGCTCTCCTGGAGTAGGACTGGGTCTAGGAGAGCTAGCGTGGAGCGAGGAGGAGTGGCAGGGAGGAAAGGGAGAGTGAGTGAAGGAGTGAGGGAGGGCGATCGCCGAAGAAATGGTCTAGGAGGATCTAGCTTAAACACATATAAGAGGCGATCGCTGAAGTAATTGTCTAGGAGGATCTTTGCCTAAACACCTGTTGAAAGGAGGGAGGGTGATCACCGAAGTAATGGTCTAGGAGGATCCTTGCCTAAACACCTGTAGGAAGCAGGGAGGGTGATCGCCAAAGTAATGGTCTAGGAGGATCCTTGCCTAAACACCTGTAGGAAGGAGGGAGGGTGATCGCCAAAGTAATGGTCTAGGAGGATCCTTGCCTAAACACCTGTAGGAAGGAGGGAGGGTGATCGCCGAAGTAATGGTCTAGGAGGATCCTTGCCTAAACACCTGTAAGACTAGGAAGGAGGAGGGAGGGCGATCGCCAAAGAAATGGTATAGGAGGATCCAATTGACATACACCAGAAGGAGGCAGGGCGCTGGCCAAAGTAAGAGTCCAGGAGGATCCAATCAACACACCTGTTGGAGGAGGAAGGAGGGGGTGAGGGGGTGGGTGCAACATACAGTGTATCCAGAGGCGTGTGGAATAGCAGCGGAGCGTGTGACTAGTGGAAGCTATTGGGATCCGCCCACTTTTATCTAGGCCCTACCCACATACATGTGTGTGCATGTCTGTATGTTCAGTCTGTCTGTTTGAGCCAGGAGGTGGTACTGTATGAAGGCACTGGAGGAGTGGTTCAGTCAGTCACCGTGTGGTGGCGCGGTCAGTGTGTCCAACTGCAACGCTTGGTGATCTGTTGTTACATGCAGTGTGTGGGTTTATACTCTCTCTCTTTCTCTTTATTAATATAAAGACTTAGATAAAGACTTAGGTTGTCTAATACAATGAATGCTAACAATGTGCAAGTCGGTGTGCCATGGAGGCATATGACCCAACTAGACTGTCGCCAACTGGAGGATATGTTTGACACAATCACACTGCCTGTGTAGAGAGTGGCTACTGGAGGAAGTACCATTGTGTTTACATGTATAAAGCCTGGAGTTTATGAAGAAGCTTCAACCGACCAGACTTCAAAGAACACCCCATGGCGCCATGTGTACCCTTTAAAGCCACTGGGAGAGAACTTGCTTTTAACTAGAGTAAAACCTCTCTAACCTACCACCTCCACACATCGACCACTCCCCTATATCGATCGCTTTATTTGGGTCCCAAATGATCGCCCATACAATATCATTACAACGATGAAAAAAACACCCTGAATCGACCACCTCCCTAAATCGACCATTTAAAGTCGGTCCCATGGTCGGTCGATTTAGAGAGGTTTTACTGTCGTTAATTCTCCGTCTTATTCTTTTCTCGCCTCCTCTTCCTCCTTGCACTGTACACTCACTGATAGTGCTTAGCAAGTGTTGGCAGTGGTAGTGCATGTACACACTGCTTACTACTTTAGTACTTACTCACAGACTGACTGGCGAATAGAGTACATTATAGTGGAGCTAGCAATGTGTTAAGATCCCCTTAGATCCCCACTCAGACTGCATTATGCCACGGATAATTCACTCCTGTGGTTTGGATTTAGACTCACTGGAGGAGAATTGACATGTGTTTGGAAGTAGACATGTGTACCTATTACTAATAGGTAGTCAAACCATGTGAGGCGGTAATACCAGGAATAATACCTAACCTGAAAGTTGCTGGGTTTGTCATATTACATTGATGTGATGCATACTGAATTAGGCCAGTATAAAGATACGTAACGGAATTATTACCATTATTGTTATACTCTGTAACTGCAAGACCCAACCAACACTGTACCGGTGGCACCACCTGCGGCCTCCTTGTCTCCACCGGATGTAGACCAGTGTTAGTCACGTATATATATATAATATATACATATATATGTGTGATTATTTTTGTTTTTCCTGGCAGGATTCAAAGTGGGTCATGACACAGGGTCAGTGTGTGCTGCTTGCTGTGCTGTCTGTGCTGCTTAATGAGTGAACCAGTCTGCTATTGGCTGCCCCCTCACAGCACACAGAGCTGGTTCCTGGCAGCTGTGTCTCCCGGCAGGAAGGTAGATTTATAATGCTGTGTGTGGGTTATGATTATGGATTGACTGTGCTCAGCAGGCATTGTGAAATGTAACTTCTGTGTTCACTGAAACAACACCAGAAGAGAGGAAATACTGGTGCAATTCTGATGTTTGGATATCTGTGAAGACATTTTTATTGAGGTGATATACTAATAAAAGTAAGCTGCATGGATGATGCACATGAAACGACGTGCCTAATGTATGTGGCTGATCATTAAAGCGGTGAAAATACAACAATGGCTTGGGTTGTGTGCGGAAGAAACCCGGAAGTAATCTATTATTACCAATTACACTGTGCAGGTGCGTGAAATTAAGCACCTGCGCTTTGTGGATATAGGATTCGAGGATTCAAGAATTCAGGATTTAGGATTCAGAATTTAAGATTCAAGATCGAGGATTGATGACTTAGGATTTAGGATTGAGGATTTAAGATTGAGGATTTAGATTTCGAGGATTGAGGATACGACAGAGTGGGGAGAGGAGAACATTCAGGGTGTGGGTGTGTCAGCGCTCCTCGCCAGTGGACAGTGTGATACCTTGGGTGTACCCCACCAGAATCAGCAAGATGGCAGAGAAGTTTGGAGAGAAGAAGGATAAGAGTGCAGCCGAGATGAGAAAGGTGAGGCGACGCGTCAACTTCCCGCTTTCTGCTTTCAGTTTTATGGTTGTTTGTTATCTGCGGAGCTGTAGCTGACAATTGTAGGGATGAGGTGAAGCTGTGAGGGAGGGCGTTGTCCGAAGTAAAGGTGGGATGGGGCAGTGTGACGTTAAGGTGGTAGGGGGATGTCCGCAATAAAGGGGAGGGGACTGTATGATGTAAACATGGGAGGGGGATGTCCGCAGTAAAGGGGGAGGGGACTGCATGATGTACAGGTGGGACGGGATGTCCGCAGTAAGGGGGGAGCGGACTGTATAGATGTAACAGTGGGAGGGGGATGTCCGCAGTAAAGGGGGACGACTGTATGATGTAAAGGTGGGAGGGGGCTGTCCGCAGTAAGGAGAGGGGACTCTATGATTTAAAGGGGAGGGCTGTCGGTAAGGGGGGGGGTGATGTCAGGTGGGAGGGGGCTGGGGTGGAAGGGGCAGGGGCTGTATGATGTACGTGGGGAGGGGGCTGCGCAGTAAGGGAGAGGGGACGTAATGATGTAAAGGTGTAAGGGGCTGTCCGGTGTAAGGGGGAGGGGGCTGTATGATGTAAAGGTGGGGGGGGCTGTCCGGTGTAAGGGGGGAGGGGGCTGTAATGATGTACAGTGGGAGGGGATTGTCCGCAGTAAGGGATGGACTGTATGATGTAAAGGTGAGGGGGCTGTCCGGTGTAAGGGGGGAGGGGCTGAATGATGTAGGTGGGGGGCTGTCCGGTGTAAGGGGGAGGGGGGCTGTAAGTACAGGTGGAGGGGGCTGTCGCAGTAAGGGAGAGGGGATGTATGATGTAAAGGTGGGAGGGGGCTGTCCGGTGTAAGGGGGGAGGGGGCTGAATGATGTACAGGTGGGGGGGGCGGGAAGGGAGAGGGACTGTATGATGTAAAGGTGGGAGGGGCTGTCCGGGTAAGGGGGGAGGGGGCTGATGGATGTACAGTTGGAGGGGGCTGTCCCGTGGTGAGGGGTGAGGGGGCTGTATATGTACAGGTGGGAGGGGGCTGTCCGCAGTAAGGGAGAGGGGACTGTATGATGTAAAGGTGGGAGGGGGCTGTCCGGTGTAAGGGGGGAGGGGGCTGTATGATGTAAAGGTGGGAGGGGGCTGTCCGGTGTAAGGGGGGAGGGGGCTGTATGATGTACAGGTGGGAGGGGGGCTGTCCGGTGTAAGGGGGGAGGGGGCTGTATGATGTACAGGTGGGAGGGGGATGTCTGCAGTAAGGGGGGAGGAGTTGGGTGGTTGTTGGAGTTTGACATCCTAGCAACATCTAAGGTCATATCAGGACGGATACCGTGTTGTGACAGCGTACTCTCGTGGCGATTTTATAGTGCTGCCCACTGGGCGACCAGGCCACCAGCACCATGACCTGATATCCCACTCAGTCACATTAACCTGACACCAAGCCAACCAGTCCTTACCCTATCCTAATAATGCCAAGCGCCTGGCTAGCAAGCGACAAATATACATTTTGAAGTCATTGGTTTGACTCGACCAGGGTTCGAACCTGTGGGTTTTCGGATACCCCGATCTCCATAAGTGGGAGACGGACGCTCAACTCATTTGGCGGTGAGAGGGGGCTGTGTGAAATAAGGTGACAGGGGGCTGTATTAATTCAGGGTGGGAGTGGGATGTCCGAGGTAGTGGGGCGATAGTTGAAGTAAGAGTGTGTGTGTGCGAGGGTTTACTGTTTGATGCAACGGTTGGAAAAGTAAGCCTATTCATGGCTGCTACATAAAACATTTCAACATTTCAACACCCTCTCTCCCCCCCCCCGGAAACACAAATTTACCCTCTTTAAAATGCCATCAAATATAACTTGTTTGCTGTCATTTGACAGAGATCTGACTGTTTCATAATTTCATGTAGCCCACATTTCATTGGAGTCATGTGCATGTGATTAACAAGGCTGAGAGAGTGAACACAACTTCTTTTTCAATGTCAATATGGGCTTTGTTGCTGACATGACATCTTAAAGCATCAGCAATCAAATCAGTCAATCAGTCTGTGACTATATGCAATTGTCTTTTCCTATTATACGATGCAATTTCCAATCGAACACATCGCTACCCAGCTACAGGTGAGACAGCGACGAGCACACACGATGGATATTCCAAGTTTCGCTGGTCCCTCAATAAGGACTGAAGCTGAGATCTAACACACTGGGTCACAGCTTCAGCTAACATCGCGGAAGTTGGGATTGGCACCATTCCCAGCCCTATCCTTCACAATAGGCCCAGCAATTTAAACTCACTTTGTGCCAATAATCACATCCCTCCCGATGACCAAACATGGTAGAGTTATTGCCATACCTTTGATTCTAATGGAGGTTGTAGTGAAATCGTCTTAGCAAATATTTTATGTGAGATAAAATACCACTTCCTGTATTGTGGTGTATGTCTATTCCCCACATTCCCCACCTTGTGCCTGTGATCCGACACGCCAGCTCACAGCTTCAATCCTTTCTGAGGCACCTGCAAAACTCCGAATACCTGTATTGTATTGGTGTCAGCGGGCGCAGTGGCCTAATCGGTGGAGCGCATGCCTCATGTGCAGAAGGTCGGGAGTTTGGTTCCTGGTCGAGTCAAACCAATGACTATGAATTTGATACTTGTCGCTACCTAGCCTGGCGCTCGGCATTAATAGAATAGGGCAAGGAGTGGTTAGCTCCGTGTCAGGATAATGTGCCTGAGTGGGATATCGGGTCATGCTGTCAGTGGCCTGGTCTCCCAGTGGGACTGCACTATAAAGTCGCCATGAGTGCGCGCTGTCACAAGTTAGTACCCATCCTAATATGACCGTAGATGTTGTCAGGATGTAAAATTCCAAAAACCAACCCCATTGGTGTCTATGGCTTGACACAGGTCAGGGATTGAACCACAGGCCTTACTCAAGCAAGGAAAGCGGACACCCTACTGCTAGCCCATTCCGTTGGGTAGGTCCAGAACGTGTTAAGAGTCACGCTATAATTAGAACTAGGCCTTTCTCGTTGCTCTTGTCCCAGCTGATTTGAGTGTTGAACAATGGTATCAGAGTGGGCGAATTTGATCGGCAGGTGAAGGGTTAGATTTGTAGACCAGATAGCTGGAGCTCCCATTTCAAAGCATCGTGTATGATCTTACGTCAGGCGCAAATTAACCACACTTGCGCAGCCTAACGCGCATAGACCGGAAGTGAACTCTTCCTCTCACATTTCACTTCCGGTGGCAGTTCTGACAGTACGCTTCGTTTTCACACCCTGTCCCCTGGGTCTCCTCCCTCTCATCCTTCATCCCTCCTCCATTCTCCCTCGTCCCCCCTCCCTTCTCCCTCGCCCTTCGCCGTCTCCGTCCTCCCTCATCCTCCCTCCCCTCTCCACCTTCCTTACTTCCCCTTCGTTACCCCTCCCCTCCTCCCTCCTCCCTCCTCCCTCCTCCCTCCTCCCCCTCTCTCCTCCCTCCTCCCTCCTCCCTCCTTCCTCCTCTCTCCTCCCTCCTCTCTCCTCCCTCCTTTTTTCTCCTTCCTCTGCCCTCTCTCCTCTTGCTTTGTTCGGCCGCCCTCCATCTACTCCCTCCTCCATCTCCCTCCTCCCTCCCTCCTCCCTCCTCCCTCGTCCCTCCTCCCTCCCTCCCTCCCCCTCCTCCCTCCTCCCTCCTCCCTCCTCCCCCTCCCTCCCCCTCCTCCTTCCTCCTTCCTCTCCTCCTCCCTCCCTCCTTCCTCCTCCCCATCCCTCCTCCGTCCTCCGTCCTCCCTCCCCCCTCCTCCCTCCTCCTCCCTCCTCCTTCCCTCCCTCCTCCCTCCCCCTCTTCCCTCTTCCCTCCTCCCTCCCCCCTCCTCCCTCCTCCCTCCTCCCTCCTCCCTCCTGCCTCCTCCCTCCTCCCTCCTCTGTCGTCCGTACTCCGTCCTCCCTCATCCCCTCTCCTCCCTCTCTTCCCTCTCCTCCCTTTCCTACGCCTCCCCTACCGCTCCCCGATTTACCCATCCTCCACCATTCCTCCTCCATCTCCTCCCCTCGTCCCTCCTCCATACTCCATCCTCTTTGCTCCTTCCCCCCTCCCTCCCCTCTTCCCTTCGCCCTTCTCCTTCCCACATTCCCTCCCGCTGTCACTTCCCGATCCTCCTCTTATTTCTCCTTTCCCCTCATTCCCTTCCTACTAAATATTCCCCTTCTCCCTGGTCATCGCCATTACGTCCGTCTCTCTTCTACCCTCCCCACTCCCTCTCATCCCGCCCCCCCCCCGCCACTTTCATCTCTCCCCTCCCCTCTGCTCTCCCCCTCCGCTCTGCTCCCTCCTCTCACATCCCTCCTTCCTCCACCCACCTCTCTTCCTCCCTCCTACCTCTTCTCCCCTCCCACATCACTCCACCTCCCTCCCTCCTCCCTTTTGCATCTTCTCTCTTCTCTTCTCGCCTCCCCTTCCTCTCCCTCCTCCCCACGTCCCTTTCCTCCTCTTCCACCTTCCTTCTTTCTCCTCCTACCCCCCCTCCTCCCCCTCCTGCTCATCTCCCCCTACCCACCTCACCCTCCTATCCCCCCATCGTTCCACCACACCTCCCCTCCCCCGCCCACTCCACTCCTCTACCTTATTCCTCCTTCCTTCCACCCCTCCTCCTCACCCCTTCCCACCACTACCCCTCACCCCCATCCACACCCTTTCATAACGCACCACCGTCACAGTCTACTCCCAGTCCTTCAAACATTTTGTCAACCCCATTAAATCAAAATCTCCACACCCGGACTGAGAACGTGGGTTCGGCTCGGTCGTCACTGCTATCACTCATCACCCTCTGCCCTCAATATGAGTCAATTTGAGGACCACAGCGACAGTCACATAATATCCTCAGCATGATTGATGGGGCTGGGGAGGGGGAGGGGGATCCTTGCTTCATGTCAGACCAACCAGTGAAGTCACATCAGGACAGGTACCGACTTCTGACACTGCTTAGCTATGTTACTGATCCACAACAATGCTTGCTCATGGTGGCCTTATAGTGTTGCCCCATTTAAAGTTGCGTAGTCTGATGATTTTGGGTTTCTATCATTTCGTGAGATGAATATAATAGGTTGATTGATATAATCTACCTTACTTTAGTTTTATGTAACTTTGATCTAAAAAGACTAACTTCGGAGATATTTGAAGTGGAAACAGTCATGCCAAATTAATGTTGGCGCGCTTGTCAAAACTCAGGCCCATAGGTCTCAATAATAACATGTTCTATTAATCTGATATAGTATTATTAGTATGGCATTCTATGCAGCATCAGGTACTTAATAAGTAAGTGAACCTGTATCTAACTTACATAAGTAGGTTTAAATCTAGGTAGATATTTTGCTTTCGAAAAGTTTATGTGTCTGCCTCCCATTTTGGTAGGTTGTAGGATTCGAAACCCCAATTTCGAACTCTGGCTGAGTCGAACCAATGACTTACAAATGCATACTTGTCGCTAGATAGCCTGGCATTTAGGATTACTAGGATAGGGCAAGGAGCAGTGGAAGGAGGAAGACCAATCAGCCGTGATTGAAATTTTTCCCACGCTAAAATTAATCAACGGCGGTACAAAATAAAGAGGAAAAGGTTGTGCATCAATCAATCAATAGTTCCATCCTCTAGTCGAGGGTTGGATGCAATGGTTCTCCACTTGTCCCGATGGTGTGCTGTTCTGATAGACTGAATAATTCAAGCCTGTCCACTGTGAAATATTTGTAAACCATGATGTTCTTGGTCTCCCTCTCCCTCTGCTGCCATTCACCTTCCCTTCCAACAATGTACGGTATATTGAACTCTGACGAATGATGTGGCCAAAATAAATAAGCTTCTTTGTCTGTATAGTGGCAAACAAGCTTTTCTTATTTTTAATTTTTTAATTTTTAATTTATTTAAAAAAAAAAAAATTCTGAGAACTTCTTCTTTGTTGGTGATCTTGTGCATACTCAGTGGGAATAAAGTTTATTAAGTAACTACAGTAAAACCGCTCTAAATCAACCGATCTTGGGACCGAGTTGGTCCATTTAGGGAGGTGGTCGGTTTAGGGAGTTAGAATATGGTTACAATGGTATTGTTGGGACCCAAATACAGCGATTGATATAGGGGAGTGGTCGATCTGTGTAGGTGGTCAGTTAAGGAAGTTTTACCGTATGCGGGGTGGGCGGGCGGGGGTAGCTTTCTGAAATCGAGGCATATTTATATTATGCGATATAAATAAGGAATTGTATTAAGTGTGACTTTAAGGGGTCGGCGGGTCCGGAAAATGGCCGACGCTAGCGTGACGTACTCTGTGCATAGCCCCCGGGGGGAAATCACCTCATTGAGATTCGCATAAAGACTATCAATAACACTTAAATAAAGCGAGACCACAAATCGCCTCGTTTCATCAAAGGTTTGTTGACACTTGGCGTCACACACTCATAAAGCCATTTCTCACACGTGAATAATAATAATAATGCGGCGCATAGCGCGAATAGAGTTTATGGGTGGGTCGGTTAGCTGTTGTTAGTGATGAGGTCATTCCTCATTCACCTGTCATATATGTGTCTAAAGGTGAGGTGTATGTGGTCTCAACTGTGTCCAGCCAACAGGGTAGTCACTCAGTCTGTCGTCTGCTCTGACTAAATGGAATCAGTTCTTGCAGATTGTCGTCTGCTCTGATTAAATGGAATCGCCTCTTACAGATTGTCATCTGCTCTGAGTAAATGGAATCAGTTCTTGCAGATTGTCGTCTGCTCTGATTAAATGGAATCGCCTCTTACAGATTGTTGTCTGCTCTGATTAAATGGAATCAGCTCTTGCAGATTGTCATCTGCTCTGATTAAATGGAATCAGCTCTTGCAGATTATGGTCTGCTCTGATTAAATGGAATCAGCTCTTGCAGATTGTCGTCTGCTCTGACTAAATGGAATCAGCTCTTACAGATTGTCATCTGCTCTGAGTAAATGGAATCAGCTCTTACAGATTGTCGTCTGCTCTGAGTAAATGGAATCAGCTCTTGCAGATTGTCATCTGCTCTGACTAAATGGAATCGCCTCTTGCAGATTGTTGTCTCCTGTGAAAATGGAATCGCCTCTTGTAGATTGTTGTCTGCTCTGAAAATGGAATCAGCTCTTGCAGAGTGTTGTCTGCTCTGACTAAATGGAATCAGCTCTTGCAGAGTGTTGTCTGCTCTGACTAAATGGAATCAGCTCTTGCAGATTGTCGTCTGCTCTGAGTAAATGGAATCAGCTCTTACAGTTACAGATTGTTATCTGCTCTGACTAAATGGAATCGCTTCTTGAAGTGTCGTCTGTTCTGACGAAATGCGTCTTGCAAATTGTCGTGTGATCTGACTAAATAGAACCAACTCTTGCAGATTGTCATCTGCTCTGACTACATGGTTACAGCTCTTGTCAGCTGCCCTGCCTAAATTGACTCACCTCTTGCAGATTGTCTTCTGCTCTGAAAATGGATTCAGCTCTTGCAAATTGTCGTCTGCTCTGAAAATGGAATCGCCTCTTGTAGATTGTCGTCTGCTATGACTGAATGTCAGCTGCTGTGATTGATTCTCATGCCCTTTGTCTAAATGTTGTCTGATCTAACTTAATATAGTCTGCTCTGACCAAACGTTGTCTGCTCTGATTGAATCACAAAATGGTGTCTAATGTGACTAAATGTTGTCTGATCTGACTAAATGTCTGCTCTGTAGAATGTCGTCTGCTCTGAGTGAATATCGTCTCCTCTGATCAAATGTCATCTGGTTTGATTGAGTGTCTGACTAAATGTTGTATGATCCGAATAAATGCTGTCTGCTCTGATTGAATCTCATGTGCTCTGACTAAATGGTGTTTGATCTGACTAAATGTTGTCTGATCTGACTAAATGTCTGCTCTGTAGAATGTCATCTGCTCTGAGTGAATTGATTGAATCTCATGTGCTCTGACTAAAGAGTAAATGCCATCTGATCTGAGTAAACATCGTCTGCTTCGACTGAGTATCGTCCTTCCTACACAAACATCGTCTGCTATCAATGGAAGGTGCTTAGATTACCGTCACCTCTACACTCTGACCCCTACTCGTCCCCGGTCACTAAGAGACCAACACGGCGACACTAAATCAGTAATGCCATAATCTGACAAGAGTAGCTGCACCGGGGGCGGTGGCCGAATTGGTAGAGCGCGGGCCTCGCGTGCGGGAGATCGGGAGTTCGGTCCGTAACCAATGACTTATAAAATTTATACTTGTCGCTTCTTAGCCTGGCACTCGGCATAAATAGGATATGGCAAGGTCTGGTTAGCTCAGTGTCAGGAGAATGTGACTGAGTGGGATATCAGGTCATGGTGCCAGTGGCCTGATTTCCCAGTGGGGCAGCACTATAAAATCGTCATGAGTGCACACTGTCACAAGTCGGTACCCGTCCTGATATGCCCTTAGATATTGCCAGGATTTAAAACTCCCACAACCACCCAACAGTGGTTTCCTGACATTTAGGGTACAATCTACGCTGATTTGCTTAAATTAGATTAATAATATAATAATAACATATTTATTTCCACATGATCTTTGTACTTCTAAGACTAAGTTGATATTTATATCAGTAAACTTTCACATGAAAAATGAGAGAACAGACGTGCAATATTCATGAGCCGCTTTCCCCAGTTAAAAATAACACACATGCATTAATAATACCATAGAAATAATAAATAAAGAGACACATTCACAAAGAAGAGACAAGCTTGGGAATTACGTGCCGTTGTCATGGTGAGAAAATTGAACTATTTCGACACGGGGTAACCATGGTAACCCAAATCCTTTATGCTGTAAAGTCGCAATACACACCGCAATCAGGGACATGCGTAGAGAGGAATATCCCTCCCCCTATATATTCCCCCCACATCACCCCCCCCCCCCACACACCCCACCTCCACCATGGTGTGAAAGGTGTCCTTTTATGTCACACGCGCTGTGATTGGCCAATTAGCGTCAGGGTCAGCGTCCGTTGCTTCACTTCCTGTCCAGGCTGTTCGATGCGCAATGACGACTTCCGGTTGTGATGTAGATGGGTGTCAGTCCACTGTCACAGCGCCGGGGCCGTAGCCAGGGTGACGGCTGTTCCGTAAAATGTCGTCTGCTCTGACTGAATCTCAAGTGCTCTGATTAAATATGGTCTGATCTAACTGAACATCGTCTGCTCCGACTGACTATCGTCTAAGGGATGGGATCAGACAAGATGGCCGAATCGGAAAGATACCTGGCTGGCTTCCCATGATGGGGGTCGACCGAGTCAAATGAATGACTAACCAAATTTATACTTGTCGCTACCTAGCCTGGCGCTCGGTATTTAATAGGATAAGTTGGATATTGCATCATGGTGCTGGCAGTCTGGTCTCTTAGTGTGGTAGGAGCATAAAAGGCAATGTGAAGGACTGGTTGGCGCAGTATCAGGATAATTCGATTGAGTTGGATATTGGGTCATGGTGCTGGCAGGCTGGTCTCCCAGTGGGGCAACATGAGTGTACACTGTCATAAGTTGGTACCCATCCTGATATTACCTTAGATGTTGTTAGGACGTAAAACAACAACAATACCCTCCACCTACATATGAATGCACAGTGAATGTTTGGCCCTAACCAGATATATGGCAGGTACTTAATTAGCTGAATGTAATAACAATATTTTATTATTTTAAACTTGTTCTTGTAATTAAATAGTGCAAACACCCAAAGTTAAAGCTGCATAGTCCGATGAAAACATCAAATTTTCAAAACCAAAACAATTATCTAGATTTTATTCTATATATATAACTTAGATACTGGGGCACTTATTAAACATTTGTTTTCACATAGAAGGGAATACTGAGTCAAGTTAATAGAACCTGTTACTGCAGAAGACTATATGGTGTTAGAGTTTTGGCAAGCTTGACAAAATTAATTTTGCACGTTTGCACTTCAAATATCTCAAAAGTTAACCATTTAAAGTAAAGGTAACTTCAAACTAAAGTAAGGTAGATTATAATGACCAGCCTGTCTGGAAGGTAACCATACCAAAAGCACCCAGATAACACACCTCACAGCTGCGTACAAGCCTATGATATGTAAATAGGAGTAGGCTAGTCTAGAAATAAGAGTAGAAAAAATAAAGCACATATATGCCAAGAAAATCCAAAAAAATTAACATAGACTACTATAGTACTAACCAGACCAACCAACTATCTATCTGCTACTGAAATACAGGCAATCAAATACCTTATCAGCAGCTACTGTGTGATAAGACAACACCAACACTACAGCTGGCCAGCATTGAAAACAAGCCTGAATACCCAGGCTTATATGCTATGGACAGTATAAATACAGCCTCAATAAAAAAAAACAATAAATAAAAAAAACATATTTATCTCAGAAAATGGCGGAAACTCAAAACCATCGGACTATGCAACTTTAAGCATGCCTGGAAGCCCAGTGTCTGGTCGCTGAAGAACGATTGCATTCAATCAATTAATAGTTCCGTCCTCTAGTCAAGGGTTGGATGCAATGATTCTCCACTTGTCCCGATGGTGTGCTTGCTGTTCTGATAGACTGTGAATAATTCAAGCCTGTCCACTGTGAAATATTTGTAAACCATGATGTTCTTGGTCTCCCTCTCCCTCTGCTGCCATTCACCTTCCCTTCCAACAATGTACGGTATATTGAACTCTGATGAATGATTTGGCCAAAATAAATGAGTTTCTTTGTCTGTATAGTGGCAAACAAGCATTTCTTATTTTGAATTTTTCTAAGAACTTCTTTGTTGGTGACTTACAGAATTTACATTTATTTGCATTCAGATGAATAAAAATGTTTTAAAAAAAAGAAAAAAAGTAGCACAGTACCACTATATAAGGGTGAGCAGGGCAATGGTTTTAATTGGCAACCAACCAGTTTATCCTACCACTAAAATTCTCACCTTTAAAGGTATATAGTCGGATGAAAGTGGCGTTCTCTGTGGCGGAGTGGTTAGAGTGTCTCACTTTTTTCTAGGTCAGACTCCTAATCTGAGGGTCGGCGGTTCGATTCCCCATGCCCCCAGCTCTGCCAATTTGGATTTCCACCACTGTGTATAACTTACAGCGTCATCAAAGGCCGGTTGCTCTCATACCATGTTTATGTGGTGTGGGAGGTTAAAAATCCCTTGGGTCGGTAAACATGTAGGCTCGGGCTTTCTATCGAACAGCAGTGGAATGAGGAAGACCAGTCGTCTATGACTGAAATTTCCCATGCTTAAACAACTAATTGACCAAAAAAAAAAAGAAAAAAAAAGAAGCATAATATTTTCAAAAGTAAACCATTGACCTAGATTTGAGCATTCGTTTAGATGATCATAACAGACCTACTGCAGCTAACCATGATGAAAGCATCATATCTATGGCAGCACACATCTGGAATGAACAACCGAGCACAACCAGAAACATAAAATCCATTGAAGCATGCAAAAAACATATATATATAGAACAAAACGACCTACCCCGGGAACCAATGGAGAACATAGCTATTAGAGAGTTTTGGTATGTTGAAATATTGCACATAAAAAATTGGTAATTGTGAACCAGGAAGCTCCCAAGTAGGTTTGAGATAAATACACGCGCAAATATTACTAATTTGCAGCGCTCGGACACATGAGAGAAGGCAGATATAACTAAATAGTTTTATTGAATGGTTGCTCCATCATTGCAATAGGAAAGGTTATCTCAATCATCATCATATCATAATCAGATAACAAAAATAAACAAAAAGTCAGTGCCACAGAGGCAAGTGAGGCTGGCTCAAATGCGGGTGACTGGCACCGTTGTCAAGGAAGGACTGGCTTCCTTATTGTCCAGAATTGGCTGTTAACCGTGAACATGCACTTTGCATTTGCGGACCCGGTTGTTATCAGCCGGGTATTCAATAGTGAAAGAATTCTACACTGAATATATTGCGTCAGTGACTATTAGTCTGTCTAATATTACTTTAGTGCGCTACAGCCCTTGCCAAGCAATCATTTAGCTCATATCATGTATCATGACCTGTGTATATAAAAGATGCGGGGCCCGCACACAATATTGCAAGGGTGCTAACCTGAATACAGTGCATCAGTGACCATTATCTTAGCCAGTGTTGTGGCAAAGTGAGGATTGCGTGCAAGTATATCATATGGGGTCAGGAAGGTCATGTTAGCCTCGCTCACAAATTATCCATGTTGCCTCACCAACATATACAATAAAATATTCAAGACAATAAACCACTAACTAATGACTAAAGGTGTTGACCACTGAAAACAAGTTCTAACATGAACTTCTACGTTATGGACAGGGTAAATAAACGATAAATAAAGCTGCGTAGTCCGATGAAATATCAAATTTTCAAAACCAAACCAATTATCTAGATTTAATTTTACATATCTACCTTAGACACTGATGCACTTATTAAGCATTTGTTTCTGCATAGAAGGCAATACTGAGTTAATTTAACATAACCTGTTGCTGCAGAAGTCTATGGTGTCAGAGTGTTGGCAAGCTTGCCAAAACTAATTTTCCATGTTTGCACTCAAAATATCTGAAAAGTTTACCATTTAAAATAAAAGTAACTTTGAACTAATGTAAAGTAGATACTAGTGATCGATCTAATATATTTATCTCAGAAAAATTACAGAAATTCAAAACCATCGGACTATGCAACTTTAAACAAAAATATATATCCAACTTAGATATTAGTACACTCATTAAGCATGGCTTGCGACATAAAAGGGCACACTATGTCAATTTAATAGAACCTGCTTTGCTGTTTTTTGTGTGTGTGTACATTAGTTGTTTAAGCAGGGGAAATTTCAATCGCGGCCAATTGGTCTTCCTCATTCCACTGCTCCTTGCCCTATCCTAATAATGCCGAGCGCCTGGCTAGGAAGCACCAAGGATAAATTTGTATGTCATTGGTTTGACTCGACCAGGGTTCGAACCCATGACCCCACGATCTACCAACACGGGAGACAGACGCTCTAACTCATTTGGTCATCACGTCTGGTTATCACTGTTACTGTTGGAGCCTATCAGGTTAGAGTTTTGACAAGCACACCAAAATTGATTTAGCGTGTTTACACTTCAAATATCTCCGAGGTTAGTAATTTTAAATCGACGCTACTTCAATCTAAAAGTAAGGTAGATTATAATGATCATCCTACTATATTTATCTCAGAAAATGATGGAAACTCAAACCCAACATGCTACGCAACTTTACTTTAATGTTTTCACTTTAAATATTTTCAAAGCTAGTAATTTATATTCAAAGTTATTAAAAAAGTAATGGAAGGTAGATAATAAGAATCAGCTTCATAGATTTTTATATGCATGATATTTGCCAGAAAAAAAAAATGTATAATGCAAATTTAATCAAAACCATCACTGATGAGACAGCGCACTTCTAGAATGTCAGTAAAAAAACGGGGAGTCACAAGACTATTACTGTCTAGCGGCAAAAGCCAGTCATTAGACTTAACCTTTACGGGCAGCATAAATACACCCATCACAAACAACACAAATGTAGATTATAACGCCCAATCTCATCTATTTATCTATTTCTCAAAAAAAAAGAGAAACAAATATGGCAGAAACTCTAACTTGCTTGTTGGGGTTTTACATACGAGCAACATTTAAGATCATATCAGATCGATAAATGTAAATTCTGTAAGTCATTTATTTGACTCAGTCAGGGTTCGAACCCTCGACCCACAGCATGCCATGAATTGTTCTTCTTGTTTCTTGAATATTTATACTGCTTATCATGGATAAGTCTGAATAATATTGTTTTCCCCATTAGGTAGTTGGTCGATAGAAAGCCCAAGCCTACACTTTTACCGACCCAAAGGATTTTTAACCTCCCACAACACATAGACATGGTATGAGAGCACCCGGCCTTTGATGACACTGTAAGTTATACACAGCGGTGGGAATCCAAATTGGCTGAGGTGCGGGCATGGGGAATCGAACAACCAACCTTCAGATTAGGAGTCTGACCTAGAAAAAGTCAGACACTCTAACCCCTCTGCCAGAGAGGACACATGATCCACAATAGCCCGATGTTTACTTTTTTTGCTGGAGGTGGGGTGGAGGGTGGGGGGTGGGGGGTCGCTAAATAAACAAAGGGTCTCTATTTATGCAAACGTGTCATATAATAAATTATGAAAGTATAGACAAAGAACATGTTTCGCTCTCAATAATAAGCCTTCCTAGTAGGCATATAATTGGGAGGTAGATAGTGAGTTGTGTAGCCGCTGTGAGTGTGTGGGGGTGTGGAGGTGGGGGTGGGTGTGAGCAGGTGTGGGTTTGTTGAGCTACGCTAAGCCTGCACTCTTAGGCCGTAATCGATTAATACGACCCGGGCGACTTGGGTCACCCGAGTCGTCAGAATTTCAAATAGAACACCGCGAGTGGAGTCGACAAATACATGTGCTGTGTGCAAAAAAAAACGACCCCAGTAACCCACCTCTTGGCTGGGGTTTGCAAGGAGCGATGACGTCACATTTGCGCTGGTACCATCCTGCAGGATAACAGCCACCAGTACCAGTGATACATAATTTTTGTGTGTGATAATATAGATTAATGAAATGGAAATATCACTAAACTATGCCATCATAAAAATAGTTCAATCATATTTTGCTGTAATTATATCGGCTACTAAAAAAACAAATAAAAGGGCCACCATTTTTGTCACCCGAGCATGGAGAAGCTTATTCGATTATTCGACCCGAGTCTGCAGGATGTGCGCATGTGCCAAAAAGTGGCTCGGGTGACCAGAGTTGATTAATCGATTACGCCCTTAGTGATTATACCACCATGTCTGGTAGGTAGATTTTGACATTCATCGTAATATAATGTATCTTTAGAAAATGGCAGACACGAAAAAACATTGGGCTACGGAACTTTAATATAAATCCATATAAACAGATTTCCCCAAATAAACAGAATAACAATAAGCCAGGAGTGGTGGTAAAGAGTATATATTCTCTGGTGGGAATGTATTAATTGAAAACAGAACGAGACAGTAGTATAAAGTGGCAATTTAATTCTTTCTAATTAGCTTGTTACATTACTCTTGATGATGACAATGACCTTAGATATTTCAAGGATTACAGGCACTTAACCCTATCGGTACATCATACTAGTTGGGTGGGTGGGAGGCAAATCTTGTCGGAAGAAGTACGTCCTCTCGGTTTGAAAAGTCTGGTCGAAGTGAAGATATCCAGTGCCACGTCATCGGCTTTGACTGGAAATCCCTACAGGTGGCGGGTCAATCGGCGACCATTTCTAGTTCTAAACTCGAATATAGGTGTCGCCACAATCTGATATTAAAACTAACTGCGTAATTAAGTTAACTGCGCAATAAGGAGTTCAAGAAGTATCATGTAGATGGCGCGTCGATCAGCAGCCAAAGTTATTAGTTCGAAGAATAGAATATAGTCGGCGCCACAGTGCCTAATCTACTGAGATTCACAGTCTCGTTCATTCAATTACCCATGTTGCGAACATCATGGACAATTGCCCACAGAAAGTTAAAAATTGAATGTCCGAGTGGGTCTAGAGGCGATAACGACCAGGCAGAGCTGGCATATAAGTGTCAAAGCCTATGACTAGTGGCTCCAGTGTGGCCGAATCTGGAACTACATGTAGCATGCAGTAGAGCCTATGTAAATGGTATATAATAATAGAGCGAACTGAAGAGATTTAGTGTCCTTGTTTATATTCCCATAATAGATTATAGAGCACATATCGTACACAGGAAATGGTTGCCTGCAAGAAATGTGTGCAGGAAACCCCATACAAAATACTTTCCTTTAAATGGAAACAAACAAATAAGATGTAATACATCATCTGGAACATCTGACATCCAAACTGATATTGTGTGTATATATCTATGCCCGGAAGGCCAGTGCAACGACGCTACAAAAAAAGATATATTCAAGTGAATTGAATAAATCTTTCAACAACAACACAAACATAGCGAGGATTGTCAGGTGGTGTCAGTTGGAAGTAAATAACATAAATTTAATTAATAATAACTCAAGTGCCACCCCGACCTCCACACCCACACACTCACGGCGGCTACACACCCAGACCCACCCACACTCACATCCAGCCCTCAACACACCCACAACCACGCCCACCCACACCTCCACACCCCCACACACGCCCACCCACTCATAGCCATAAGCACCCACTCACGCCCACCCACACCTCCACACCTCCACGCACGCCCACGCACTCATAGCCACAACCACCCACTCACACCCACCCACACCACACACACTACCACCAACTCACATCCATAAACAGACAATAAGGCCCCCAAACCTCCACACCCCCACACACGCCCACCCACTCATAGCCATAACCATCCACTCACACCCACCCACACCTCCACACACACGACCACCCATTCACACCCATAACCACACAGACCTCCACACCACCCACACACGCCGACCCACTCACAGCCATAAGCACACAATAAGGCCCACCCACACCTCCATACACCCCACACACCTACCCCAACTCACATCCATAACCACACACCCTCTCCCACCCACGCCCACCCACGCCCACCCATCCGCACCCCTCCACACACATGCCCACCCACTTACACCCATAACCACACAATCACACCTACCCACGTCCACCCACACCTTCCCCCCCCCCACCCCACACCACGACCACCCACACTCACAACCATAACCACCCACTCACGCCCACCCACACCTTCACAACCACCCACTCACAACCTCACCCCCACATCGACGCCCTCCCACACATCCTCCACCCACCCCTACACCCACCCCATTCACCCACCCACATACAACCACACCCACATACAACCACACCCACACACCGACATCCCCGTCACCCCATCCTCACCTCCACACACCTCCACACCCCACTCCAGCACACGTCCCCACCCACCCCACACCTCCACACCCACCACCCACCCTGATGGCATTCCAGTGTTGGTGTGTGTGGGGGTGATATTATTTGACTGATGTTCACCAACCAGATTTAAAACCAAAACACACACACCAGACTGTACATAATGGAACGGCCCCTCACCGCCCATTTGAATCACCTCGTACAGATATTTAATTTGACTACAAACGCTGCCAATGGCACCTCCCCCCATCCGCCCCCCCCCCCCGCCCCCCACACCTGTACGCCGTCACCTCTCACTCTTCCTGGCAAACCACTTCCACTAAGACTCTCCTCCCGACCCCCCCCCCCCCCCCCACCACACACACTCGTGCAACCACTCCTCACATCTACTCTTATGTCCGATCCTCTCAGAGGAGCTGTCACTCTCTAAATTCACCTTCCCACCCTCCCCAACTAGGAGTATTACCGCCAACCACCACTATCACATCACCACCACCAACCCACATCACCACCACCAACCCACATCACCACCACCGTCACCACCACCATTACCAGCAATCACCATGACCACATCACCACCAATACCACCACTGCTATTACCATCACCACCACCCACCACCAATATGATCACCATCACCAAAACCACAACCATCAACATCACCACCATCACCATCACCACTGCTATTACCATCACCACCATGATCACCATCACCACAACCACACCCATCACCACCACCGCGACTATTACGATCACCACCAACCAACACCACCACCATGTTCCCCTTCACTACAAACACAACCACAACCATCAGCACCACCAGACATCACCACCATCAACAACAACAACAACCACCACCACAATAAGAACCACCAAACACCACCACCAAACCTCACCAGCATCTCTACCACCAACCACCACCACCACCTAACGCTGTGGCCGAATTGGTAGATCACAGGCCTCCCGTACGGGAGATCGGGAGTTCGATTCCTGGTCGGTCAAACCAATGACTTAGAAAATTGATACTTGTGGCTTCCTGGCTTGGTGCTCGGCATTATTAGGGTAGGACAAGGACTGGTTAGCTCAGTATCAGGATAATGTGACTGAGTGCAATATCAGATAATAGTGCTGGCTGTCTGATTTCCCAGTGGGGCGGCACTATAAAGTCACCATGAGTGCGCGCTGTCACAAGTTGGTACCCATCCTGATATGACCTTATATGTTGCCAGGACGTAAAACTCCACCAACCACCACCATTTATCTAATCAAATACATTTAGGCACCTTTGTACTTAACCTCTTGAAGCCCAGAACCTAAATAATCCAAACACACATTCTTCTACAGTCAGATTCAGATTTAGGCGCTTTCACATTTAGGTGCTCCCCTCGAAGACCCTCTCCCCTCCCCCCTCCCCCCTCCCTCCTCTCCCACACACACTCACCCTCTCTCTCAGTCATCTGTCAGAAGGTACTTCTCAGTGTGAGCCTGCCAATGGAAATGTCTGTATTCCGGTGTGTGGGTGTGTGTGTGAGTGTGTATGGGTGTGTGGGTGTGTGCGAGTGTGTGTGTGCACGGCTCCATTGTGGTGTTTTTGTGTCAAGATGTCAGAGGAGGTGGAAGGTGCGCTGGTTGGTTGTTGGAGTTTTACATCCTAGCAACATCTAAGGTCATATCAGGACGGGTACCGACTTGTGACAGTGCGCACTCATGGCGATTTTATAGTGCTGCCCCACCGGGAAATCAAGTCATCAGCATCATGACCTGATATCCCACTCAGTCACATTATCCTGACACTAAGCGAACCAGTCCTTGCCCTATCCTATTCATGCCGAGCACCAGGCTAAGAAGCGACAAGTATCAATATTAAAGTCATTAGTTTGAACCAAACTCCCGACCTTCCGCATGCGCTCTGGCGATTAGGCCACCGCGCCTAAGATGTCACAGGAGGTCTGGTGTGAGTGGTGGTGAGGTGAGTGGGGGAGGGGGAGGGGGCCCTGTCTGAGGAGGAGTGTGTGTTTGCGATGCGGTCCGCCCACCTTGCTGGCCCACGTGACCTCAGGTGAACAGTAGGGATCTATCCAGATCCAGACGGGGACTGGCGACTGTGTCTTAGCTAGACTGTCCCAGCAAAGGATCCAATGTACAACAAGGGATCCAAGTTAGATGGATTGGTACAGCTCAGAGCCAGGGATCCAACTTGGATAGAATGTAGTTTTCAATCATGAATCAAGGTAGCGTCATTGATAGCGTTGAAAAGCAGGGATTCAATTTACAGTTAGGATCCAGTGTTGAATTCAAAGATCCAAGGTAGAGGGATTGATACAGCTCAGGGCCAGGGATCCAAGTTAGATATATTGATTGATACAGCTCAGGGCCAGGGATCCAAGTTAGAGGCATTGATTGATACAGATTAGGGCCAGCGATCCAAGTTAGAGGCATTGATTGATACAGCTTAGGGCCAGTAATCCAAGTTAGAGGTATTGATTGATACAGCTTAGGGCCAGTAATCCAAGTTAGAGGCATTGATTGATACAGCTTAGTGTCAGCGATCCAAGTTAGAGGCATTGATTGATACAACTTAGGGCCAGTAATCCAAGTTAGAGGCATTTATTGATACAGCTTATGGTCAGCGATCCAAGTTAGAGGCATTGATTGATATAGCTTAGGGACAGCGATCCAAGTTAGATGCATTGATTGATACAACTTAGGGCCAGTAATTTAAGTTAGAGGCATTGATTAATACAGCTTAGGGCCAGCGATCCAAGTTAGAGGCATTGATTGATACAGCTTAGGGCCAGCGATCCAAGTTAGAGGCATTGATTGATACAGCTTAGGGACAGCACTCCAAGTTAGAGGCATTGATTGATACAACTTAGGGCCAGTAATCCAAGTTAGAGGCATTGATTGATACAGCTTAGGGCCAGTGATCCAAGTTAGAGGCCTTGATTGACACAGCATATGGTCAGCGATCCAAGTTAGAGGCATTGATTGATACAGCTTAGGGTCAGCGATCCAAGTTAGAGGCATTGATTGATACAACTTAGGGCCAGTAATTTAAGTTAGAGGCATTGATTAATACAGCTTAGGGCCAGCGATCCAAGTTAGAGGCATTGATTGATACAACTTAGGGCCAGTAATCCAAGTTAGAGGCATTGATTGATACAGCTTAGGGCCAGTGATCCAAGTTAGAGGCATTGATTGATACAGCTTAGGGTGCAGCGATCCAAGTTAGAGGCATTGATTGATACGCTTAGGCCAGTGATCCAAGTTAACCTTGTTGATACAGCATTTGGTCAGCGATCCAAGTTAGAGGCATTGATTGATACAGCTTAGGGTCAGCGATCCAAGTTAGAGGCATTGATACTGCTTAGGACCAGGAATCAAACTTGGTTAGAATGTAGTTTACAACCACGAACCAGGGATCAAGGTAGTGTCATCGAAAACATTTAAAGCCAGGTATCAAGTTTACAGTTTGGATCTAGTTCACAGTCAAGGATCCAAGGTAGAGGTATTGATACAGATCAGAGACAGGGATCCAACTTGGTTCCATCTTAGTTTAAAACCATGGACCATGGATCAAGGTAACGCCATCGATAACATTTAAAACCAGGGATCCAATTTACAGTTAGGATCCAACTTACAGTCAGAGATCCAATGGAGAGTTACTGATGCACATTCGGATACGGATCCAAATTGGATAGAATCTAGATTACATCTATTGATCCAATTTAGAGCCAGGGGTCCAAGGTACCGGCAGGAATGCAATTTGGAGCCCGAGATCCAGTTGACAGGTAAGATCCAGTTGACAGGTAAGATCCAGTTGACAGCTAAGATCCAGTTTAGAGTCAGGGATCCAAGTTAGAATCACTGTTCAAAGGTAGCATCGTGGATCCAATTTAAAACCAGCGATCCAATTTACTGTAAGAATGGTTTTTGTGGGAGCATCCTGCACAGAGCGCAGGATCTAAGACAGAACAAGAGATCTAAGTCAGAGCAAGGGATCTAAGTTGGTTCCATGAATCTAATTCAGACTCAAGGATGCCAATTATAAATTATATGCCAAGTGATCCAATTTGGTTCTAGCAATCTAACTCAGAGCCAGGGATCCAACTTAGAGAAAGGA
>CM059200.1:65364545-65409367 GCA_030323885.1 Branchipolynoe longqiensis
GTCAAGTGTCCAGGGGCCATGCCCGAGGCTAATGTCTATCGGGGGCATGAACCCAGAGGGGAGGGAGGGGGCCCGAGGAGCCCTCCACCAAAACTGAGGAGAGGGCTCGAGGGGCGTTCGAGGCGGCGATCCGTGGGACGTAGGCGTGGACCGAGGCGGAGGTCCAGGTCCCCTGCTCCATAATCTCCGAGAGGGGAACCCCGGCGCGCTGACAAGCCTGGGCCGCCCCCCGGCGGAGGCTGTGGAGAGTGTAGCCGTCGGGGGCGGGCACCCCGAGGGCCGAGAGGGCGCCTCGGAGGATGGCAGTGAGCGTCCGAGGGTCCAGGGGGCGCCCGGATGGCAGGATAAAGGCTGGATCGGCGGGGCAGGCAGGGGCGAGGGCCACCGAGGCGTTCCAGGCGGCGACGGGGCAGAGAGGGCGCCCGGGCGAGGCCGGGATGAAGAGGGCAACCGCCCCCGAGGGCAGCACGATGGTCTTGGTGGTCCGGTGGGTAACGCGCAGCCCGCCGGGGGCGGGGGCGACATCCCCGTGGGTGATGGTGTGCGGGCCGCCCCAGACCTCGGGGCTGGGGGAGAGGAGGCTAGACTGCCGTAGCATCCCGTAGTACCCGAGGAGGAGGGCGGCCCGGGGGACGACGCCCGAGGGCCCGGCGAGGGCGAGATGGCGGGCGACGGCGGCGAGGATGGTGGGCGTCAGAGGCGGGGCGGGGCGGGCCACGTGGCCGGAGGCTCGCTCCCCCCCGCGACAGACGTCTCTGGCGAGGCGCGAGGTGAAGGCGCTCGGGTCGCCCCCGGCCGCCTCCAGCCAGGAGCGCGCCCCGGAGAGGGCGTTCCGGTCGGAGGCCGGCGCCAGAGGGCGGGCGTAGAGCGAGGCGGTGTAGGCGGCGACATCGAAGGGCGTCGGAGCGAGGGGATCCCAGTGGTGGCCCGAGGCGAACTGGACGTAGCCTCGGGCCTGCCGACGTCGGTTCCTCCAGGTGGAGGGGGCGAGGGCGGCGATGCGGAGGCCGTCCACGGCAGCGACCTCAGTGGTGGAGTACCCTGCATCAGAGGGTGGGATTGTATGGGAAGTCATCGTGGTGGGCATCGGCGCGTTCAAGTCCGAGGCGGGCGACCTCGTCTCGGGCCACGCCCGCCCACCGACCAGGGAGGTGGGCGCGGCTGAGGGCGTCGGCCAGGACGAGGTCGACGCCGGGCTTGTGGAGGATGGTGAGCTCAAAGCAGGCCTCGGCCGCCATGAGCCAGAGTTCCCGGGCGCATGTCCCGAGGGTGAGGTCGCGGGCCCGTCCCGAGTCGAGGGAGGCCGCCGAGGCCATGTTGTCTGTGTTAATGACCACGTTGGCCCCCGCGACGTCCGCGGGAAGGAGGGTGCGGTGGGCCACAACCAGGTTGACCGCCTCGAGCTCGTGGATTGTAGGGAAACGGGCCCGGAAGGCCCTGGAGTACCCTCGGGCGTAGTAGCGTCTGGGGGAGTAGGCCCCGCCTCCGGTGAGGCAGGAGTCGCACTCGATCACGATCCTCCGGGTCCCCATCGGGCGGAGGAGATGGAGGCCGTTGGTGGCGCGCCCATAGGGCGCAAACCAGGCCAGGTCCCGGAGGGCGTCATCCTCGAGGGTGATGGCGGCGAACCCGCGGCAGCTGCGGAGAGCCGCGAGGAGGCGCGCCATGAACTTCCTCGCGGGAAGCACGCAGCTGCCGATGTGGTTGAGGCGGCCGAGGATGCTCTGGAGCTCCTGGCGCCCGAGGGTAGGCCGGGCGGCTCGGGCCTCGCAGTCGGCGACGAGCTCGTCAACCTTGTCGGGGGCGATGCGAATCGTCATGGCCTCGCTATCGACGGCGAACCCGAGCCAGGAGACTCGCACCGCTGGAGGGTGGCACTTCCCGGGGGCGACCTCCAGGCCGAGGGAGCCGACGAGGGCAATGAATCCGTCGAAGGCCCTGCGGGCCCTGAGGTAGGTGAGCTCACACCCGACAAAGTCGTCCACGTACACGAGGGCGTGGAAGCCCTCGCGCTGCAGGATCCAGGCCACCGCGGCGGTCACCCTGACGCAGGCGGCGCCCGAGGAGCGGCAGCCAAAGGGGAGGGCGAGGTCGACATATGTCGCGCCCTCAAAGGTGATCCCGTATAAGGGACAGGAGAGGGGGTCTGCGCGTAACTGGCGGTAGGCCCTGGATATGTCCGCGGTCCAGGTGTAGGGGACGGTGCCCAGTCGGATGAGGCGGCGGCCCACGTCGGCCATGGACGGGAGCCGGTAGGCGTGGGGCCTACCCAGGTACTCGCGGCGGGGTATCCCAGCGTTAACGCTGTGGCCAGGGGGGTAGGAGAGGTCGACGATGACCCGCCTCTTACCCGGGTCGGATTTGGGGCGGGTCATCATGGGGGAGACCTGGGCCCAGGGGGTGAAGGGGGGGGGTGGTGAAGGGGCCGGCGAGGGCACCATGGGCGAGCTCGGTGGTAATGAAGTCGCGGAGGTGGGCTTGGTGCTCGGGGGCCTCCCGATGGTTGGTGTATGTGGGCCGGGGGAGGGTGCTGGCGGAGTAGTTGGCGGGGAAGCCATATTCGAGAAGGTCTACTAGGTCCTTGTCGGGGTGGTGTCGGAGGCGTAAACGCCAGGCGGGGATGTGGAGGCCTGAGGGAAGGGGGATGCGGGCGGCCAAAAAATTAGGGATGCCCGTATCGCGGAGGGTATGGTAGGCTCAGGAGAAGGTGGGGTGGCGGCTCCAGGCGGCGCCGGAGAGGTGGGGCCATATGGAGAGGAGGGTGGGACGGTAGGAGTGGGGCCGCAGGCGGGGGCGGCGGAGCGGGCGGGGGGGGTGTTGCCGGCGTGCGAAGCCGGGAAGGCGGTCTATGTATGCAGTGTCGCCTGGGCCGGGGGGAGGGGGGCGGTTGACGCGGCTGGTGCGGGTGCGGGTGCGGGTGCGGGTGCGGGTGCGGGCGCGGGGGTGAGGGTGGCGGCGGCTGGCGGGAGCGGGAAGATGAGAGGGAAGACGGTTGGCGGGGGCGGTGTCTGCGGTATGAGATGTGAGGGTGTGGTGGTGGCGGGCGGCAGGGTGGCGGTTGGCGAGGGCATAGCGGGGGGTGGTATCGGGTGTTGGCGGGCGGTCGGTGTCGGCCTGAGATCTGAGGTTGGTGGCGGTGTCGGGTGTTGGGTGGCCGTTTCTCGGGGCAGGGCGGTGTGTGTTATCGGGGGTGGGTGCGGGGGGGGTGTGTGCGGCGTGTGTGGGGTGTGTTGCGGGGGTGGGGCCGCGTCGCCGCCGCCGGGCTAAAAATCCGGGGCGGTGATCGCGGGGGCGGCTGAGGCGCGATCCCGGGTGCGCTTCGTATAGCAGACCGCCTCGCTGTGAACCGTGAGGATGCGGCGCACGTTCGCACAGTATGCGCATGCGTGCCTCCTCCTCGCCCCCTGGTCACCGTGGGCCTCTCCGGGGGGGGCGAGGTCGCATGAGGCGGGATCTCTGTTCCACGCGGGGCAGGGTATCCCGTAGGCCTCTCGGGTGTAGGGTGTGCGTGGGTCGGCGCTGGTGGGGCGGGAGTGTGTGGGGGTGGGGGTGGGGCGGAAACGGGCGGGGGGGGGGAGAGCCCTGGCGCCGCTCCCGGAGGCAGTCACGGGGGCGGTGATTACGTCCATGCGCACAGTGTTGATGGCGACAGGGTCGCGCCAGCCCTCCGGGAGGCGGCCATCGGCAATCCAAGCAAATATGGTCTCCGAGTATCGCCGGACGGTAGGCCAGGGATGTGTGACGGCGTCTCGGAGGACGGTCATATTGTGGTGTAGTAGTCCGGGGAGGCCGTCGGTGGGGAAGGAGGGGTGGGTCTCAAGCATGCGGAGGGCGAGGTTATATTCCTCCATGGTCGCCTCTCCTCGCTTTACAGCCTTCCCCTCGGGTCCCCTCTCAATGAGATCGTGGAGGAAAAGGTAACCTGGGGGAATACCTTTTCGGCGCTCGCTTCCTTGCGCCTCGGCGGATTCCAGGATCTCCCTGACTGCGTCGGCCGCGGAGGCAGGGGAGCGGTCCGGAGGCGGGTGAATGGAGGCGGGCTGGGGCGTGGCGGAGGCGGCTTGCTGCGTGGCGTAGCGGCCGCGCCGTAGGTAGGGCTGGTAGGTCGCGTGGACGTCGCTGGCGGGAGTCGTGGAGGCGGGCATAGGCGTCGGAGAGGCGGAGAGGAGGCGAGGGTGCGTGGTGGGGGCACCCCCTCCAGTCCCGGCGGCGAGCTCCTGCAGCATCTCTGCTAAGCGTTCGGCTATGGAGGGGGCGGCCGGGGCCCGAGGCGGAGGCAGGGCGGCCGGCTCCAGACGTGCCGAGGCCCGAGGTGGAGCGAGGGTGAAAGACTCGACCAGGGCCGTGAGGTGGTCGATGGCGCCGGCCTGGGACTGCATCGCAGCGGCCTGGGCGTCCATCCGGGCATCCACGGCGCTCGCCCATGAGGTGGCCTCCGACTGGAGGCTGGGGGCGGCGGAGGTCGCGGAGGCGGCATCCTGTGAGGCGGCCGAGGCGCTCCGGCCTCGGCGCGATCCGCGGCGGCCCGGGGGGCGGCCCCGGGGGCGTGCGCCGGCTGGCATGACGACTGAGTGTGGGTGATTGCAGGCCCGGTGGGCGAAGTGGCGTGAGGCGGGCGGCGTCGTGTGAGGCGCGTGAGGTGTATCGCGTGAGGGGCAGCGTGACGGCCCACGTGTGTGAAAGAGCCAAAGCAGAAAATATGGTCCGGGCCTGGAGGGTGATGAAAGGCGAGTGGCTAGGAGCAGCTAGGGCGGCCGGTTATAAGGGCCGGGAGAGGGGGGGGGGGGTTATGTAATGGTGCAACGGTCGAGGGAAGGATGAAGGAGAGAAAGGGGGGGGGGGGGGTCCTCCTTCCCCGCCACGAATCAAACGCAATGCGAGCATTACGACCAATGCTAAATCTAATGTATTTAACTCAGACAATTAGAGAAACTCAAAGCCATCATAGTTTTGAAATTTTAACTTCGGAGATCATTGAAATGAAAACAGGGAAATTAATTTTGGTGTGCACACTGAAATGCTGGACATGTCCTTTGTTTATCCATTTTCTTCAAGCATAACAAGAAAACACTGGGGACCAGACGCAGTGGCCGAATCAGTAGAGCGTCCGTCTCCAGTTTTAGGAGATCGGGAGATCTGAACCCATGAGGTTGTGGGTTTGAATCCAAGCAATGACTTAAAAATTGATACTTGTCGCTTCCAAACTGGCGCTCTGCATTATTAGGATAGGGCAAGGACTGGTTGGCTCAGTGTCAGGATAATGTGACTGAGTGGGATATTGGGTCATGGTGCTGGTGGCCTGGTTTCCTAGTGGGGCAGCACTATAAAGTCGCCATGAGTGCTTACTTTCGCAAGTCCGTGCCCGTTCTGATATGACCTCAGATGTTGCTAGGACGTAACACAACAAACAGAAAATCAAGAGAAAACACTGGATTGTCAAACTGGAAGAAATGTTGAATGGGTGCACTGGGGTCTAAGTTGCATCTGTGGGACCAAATCTAGCTGAGTGATCTGGTTTTCTTTTTTTTTCTTATCATCGGACTGTGCACTAGAATCAGTATCCCATCCGGTAGAGCGCAGATCTCCCGTGCTGAAGGTGATATTCCCATTCCCGGTCTAGTCAAACCATTGACTTACAAAATGGTTACTTGTTGCTACCTATCCTGGCACTTGGCATTAATAGGATAAGGCAAGGAGCGGTTAGCTCAGTGTCAGGATAATGTGTCTCAATGGGATATTGGGTCATGGTGCTGATCTGCTGATGGCCTGGTCTCCTAGTGGGGAAGCACTATAAAGTTGCAATGAGTGTGCACTGTCACAAGTCGGTACCCGTCATGATATGACCTTAGATGCTGCTAGGATATAAAACTCCAAAAACCGAAGGAAAACATCGGGCTGTGCAGCTTTGGGTAAATACATTATTCAAGTGAAATATATGTCTTAACAAACAAAAACAAAACAAAAGACAAAAAAAGCACTTGCGCCTCCATCTTGATTTGTATGCGCATGCTCAGTACTCAATTAGGTCCCACAATGCACTTCTCTTCACAAGTGGCGCCCCCTAACAGCGATGCGAGTTACCATAGTGACAGATTACAATTACATTTAACAATATATGGACCTCCTGCTCAGCAGCGGCCAATAACTATGTAGCAACTGAAAAGAAGGAGTGGGGGGCAAAAAGAAAGAGAAAAAGAACAAAAATGGGGAAAGAAATGGGACAAGAAATGGAAAAATAAAAAGAATGGGACAGAAATGGAAAAGGAAATGGAAAAGGAAATGGAAAAGGAAATGGAAAAAGGAAATGGGAAAAGAAATGGAAAGAAAAATGGAAAAAGAAATGGAAAAAGAAATGGAAAAAGAAATGGAAAAAGAAATGGGAAAAAGAAATGGAAAAAGAAATGGAAAGAGAAATGGAAAATGAAATGGAAAAAGAAATGGAAAAGGAAATAAAAAAAATGGGGGAAAATGAAAAAGATGGAAAAGAAATAGAACCAAATCAAAAGAATTGGAAAAGAGAAGAAGAAAAAATTGAATTGTTTTGTTTTGTTGCTCGACTAGAGTCTCTCTGTGTAAAAGCGTGTTTAAAAGCGACGGTTGAATAATAATAGCACGGAATAAAGTTTGTTCACTTCTCGCTGTGAACATCGCCTTTGCTGCCGACATGGGGTAAAACCACCACCAATCAATCCATCAATCAATCACCAACCTTGACACGCGCTGTTACTGTTAGTTCAGAAACCAACCACTAGGTGGTCCTGGGATGTCAGCAGTGAGAAGTGTTATATGCTGGTGGTGGGCTGGGGCTGGGGCTGGGGCTGGGGCTGGGGCTGAGGCTGGGGCTGGGGGTGGGGCTGGGGGGGTGGGGGTTGTTGGTGGGGGTGGAGTGGGGGGTGAGGTGTGAGGGAGACTGGTTGACAGGGTTCATTTACCTCTGAGATCGTGACAGATTGCTGAACAATATGACTGCCTGATTGCTTTCCTGACTTTCAAACATGAAAGAGAAAAACTTGCTTTAGTGTTTAAAAAAAGAATCTTTATTATTTTAGTGTTCTTTTTAAAATACATCTGGCCAATAAACTGACTGGATGCTTTAGTCGAATAGTTTAGAGCGCAGGCTTCCCATGCGGAAGGTCGCGAACTTGAATCGGAGCCGAGTCAAACCTATGACTTACAAAATTGATATTTGTCACTCCCTAGCCTGGCACCCGGCATTAATACGATAGAACAAGGACTGGTTCGGACAGAATCATGATATTGTGACTGTTTGCGATATCGGGTCATGGTACTGGTGGCCTGGTCTCCTAGTGGGGCAGCACTTCAAAGTCACGATGAGCGTGTACTGTCATAAGTTGGTACCCATCCTGATATGACCTGAGATGTTGCCAGGACATAAAACTCGAACAATGAACCTCGACCAACCTGTTAGAGCTGCATAGTCCGATAAAAGAGGCACATATTCAAAAGCAGAACCCTTATCTAGTTTTCAATCTACATACTAACTAAGTCAGTTTAATAGAAGTTAGAGCCTGTTACTGCTTAAATTTACAAGGTGAGAGTTTTGACAAGCACATCAAAATTAATGTTTGCGTGTTTGCACTTCAAATATCTCATAAGTTAGTAATTTCAAAGCAAAGTTGCTTCGACTAAACAAAGGTAGATTATGATGATCCGTATAATAATATTTATCTCAGAAAATGACAGAAACTCGAAACCATCGGACTGTGCAACTTTCAGCTTTGAAGCACAGGGCCCACCCACCGCGGAAGGGAAGGTGGGGAGGTGACAGACCCCACTTCCGGTTGTGTAAACACGCCACGGACCAGCTTCAGTCATTTCCTGGGATCCAGAAGACTAGCTCAGAGGACACTTATCGAAGAGGGTATGTGTGTGTGTGTGGGGGGGGGGGGGTATGTCGGGTGTGTGTGGGGGTTGGTGTGGGGTGGCACATACACGCCTCACCCACCCACACCCACAACCACACCCACACCCACACCCACACCCACTCCCACACCCACACCCACACCCACACCCACACCTCCCCACTCGCACACCCCACACCCACATCCACACCCACTCCCACATCCACACCCAGTCCCACATCCACACCCAGTCCCACACCCACACCCACACCCACACCCACACCCACACCCACACCCACACCCACCCCCACACCCACACCCACACCCACACCCACTCCCACTCGCACACCCACACCCACACCCACACCCACTCCCACTCCCACACCCACTCCCACTCCCACACCCACACCCACACCCACACCCACACCACACCCACACCCACACCACACCCACACCCACTCCCACTCGCACACCCACACCCACACCCACACCCACTCCCACTCCCACTCGCACACCCACACCCACACCCACCACCCACACCCACACCCCACCCACTCCCACACCCACACCCCACCCACACCCACACCACACCCACACCCACACCCACACCCACACCACACCCACACACCACACCCACTCGCACACCCACACCCACACCCACACCCACACCCACTCCCACTCGCACACCCACACCCACACCCACACCCACACCCACTCCCACACCCACACCCACACCCACACCGCCAGACAGGATGGCCGAATAAGTTGAGCGTCTATCTTGGTAGATCGTGGGATCGTGGGATTCGCACCCACGGGTTCGAACCCTGGTCGAGTCAAACCAATAGCTTGAAAATTGATACTTGTCGCTTCCTACTAGGAATCCTAGCCTGCCACTCGGCATTAATAGGATAGGGCAAGGACTGGTTAGCTCAGTGTCAGGATAATTTCACTGAGTAGGATATCAGGTCATGGTGCTCGTGGCCTGGTCTCCCAGTGGGACAGCACCAGAGAGTTGCTATGAGTGTGCACTGTCGCAAGTCGGTACCCGTCCTGATATGACCTTAGATGTTGCCAGGACGTAAACTCCAACAACCAGCTAACTGAACGCCGTGGTAAAAGCAGCCCGTATTAACTATTTGTTGCCGTATAGGTTGATTGGAGTTTTACATCCTGGCAACATCTAAGGTCAGGACAGGTAGTGACTTGTGACAGTGCGCACTCATAGCGACTTTATAGTGCTTTCCTACTGGGAGACTAAGCCACCAGCACAATGACCTGATATCCCACTCAGTCACATTATCCTGACACTCTGCTAACCAGTCGTTGCCCTATTTCTATTAATGCCGAGCGCCAGGCTAGGAAGTGACAAGCACCAATTTTTAAGTCGTCGGTTTGACTCGACCAGGATGGCCATAGATGTTGCCAGGACGTAAAACTCCAACAAGCAGCCAACTTTAACTGTTTAATGGCCCTGTCACACTACGACGTAATGACGTCAGCGAAGGGAGAACGTGAAGAACGTTGAACTTCTCGGCGTAGTATGCAAATTTGGGCACAAGTTGAACGTGGATGCAGCGTAGTGGACGAGAGCGTAAAGTCGATAAAGCGTAGTGATACCGTCATTCAACGAGAGAGGACAACGTCACTACGCTCACGGAACGTTATGAACGTTATTCCATCGCCAGAAGAACGTTACGTGATGTTAGCTATGTCATGAGACGTTGAATGTACGTTGAATGTATGTTCTCCTGACGTTCTTCTGACGTTCTCCTGACGTTCTCCTGACGTTCTCCTGATGTTCTCCTGAAGTTCTCATTAAGCCTCGTAGGCATTTGCACTCGGTTTAATGTGGGTCAACGTAGTGGAACGTAGTTGAACGTAGTGAGCAGCATTGGAATAACGTCCGTTTAACGTCATTGACGTTCACTGAACGTGAACAGAACGTACGGCGAACGTAAACCCTTACGTTTGAGCTACGTCGAAAGTTTTGAACATGTCCAAAACCTTGATGTAACTCGACGTAACACGACATAATGTGACGTAGCTCGACGTCATTCTAACGTCATTCTGACATCATCATGACGTAACCCAACGTAATGACGAAAAATGACCACGTTAGGCTCACGTTGGCTCGTTACGTCGTAGTGTGACAGGGGTATTAAGGAAACGTAGGCGAGTCGGACGAGGCCGGGTGACAAAGCGGAAGTGGCGCGTGCCCTGTGATACACGGATGTCGGGGTGTGGGGGTGAGGGTGAGTGGGGGTGGGAGGTGAGAGGTGACAAATATTAGTGTTCCGCTCCCCTTTTGTGCCATCGGAGTCGGACCGGCGGCTACTTGGGTGGCATTTCTACACGGTGTGGGTGGGGGTGTGGGTGTGGGTGTGGGTGTGGGTGGGGGTGTGGGGGGGGGAGGGGAGGGGGAGGGGAGGGGAGGGGTGCTGCCGACAGTCACAGGCACAAGAAAGATTACAATACTAACACCGCTTTCAGCGGTGCCCATTCCATTCACTGCTGGAGATTTGCAGCCTTCAGCGCACCAATGCGACTGAAAACTCCCCCAAAACAGTACTAATAGCCTGGTTGGTTGTTAGGGTTTTACGTCCTAGCAACACCATAAGGGCATATCAATATGGGTGCCGACTTGTGACAGTGCACACTCATGGTGACTTTATAGTGTTGCCCCACTGGAAGACCAGGCCACCAGCACCATGACCTAATAATAATATCCCACTCAGTCACATTATCCTGACACTAAGATAACCAGTCGTTGCCCTATCCTATGAATGCCGGGCACCAGGCTTGGAAGTGACAAGTCTCAATGTTATAACTTGTTGGTTTGACTCGACCTGGAATCAAACTCCCGATCTCCCACCCGGGAGCCCCGCGCTCTACCGATTCGCCCACCGCATCCGGGATAATATATATATATATATATATATATATATATATATATGTATATACATATATATATTATGTGTATGCATGTGCTTCTAAATGTAAATATATATGTATGGAATTACTACTTTACTCAACATGTCTGGTGCCTGACATTACAAGGATCCGGCGAGGGCTGGCTAGTTCGGAATCAGGATAATATGACTGAGTCTAATATCGGATCATGGTGCTGGATGCATGGTATCCCAGTTGGGAAGCATTATGAAGTCATCATGAGTGTGGTCTGTCAATAGTGTCTGTCATAAGGACATGGTCTCGGTCCCTGTCCATATATGGCGTCAGATGTTGCTATGAGGTACACCCAAACACTCAAGCTAAGATTCCTTATGCGCATTAAGCTAGCATTCCTTATGCGCATTAAGCTAAGATTCCTTATGCGCATTAAGCGAAGATTCCTTATGCGCATTAAGCTAGGATTCCTTACACACTGTATGCGGCATGCGGCATGCGGCATGCGGCATGCGGTATGCGAATGGGAAGATTCCTTCTACGCGGTATGCGGCATGCGGCATGCGGCACACGACTGGCTATATTTAAAAAATAAAAATAAACAAGTATACTCCATACTGCACTGTACATGGCCTAATATGGCATGTATATCTATGTAACTCTTGGTATGTCACCTGGAGGTTCCTACCTTTATAATTACCAAATTATAGATAAGTATTCATATTTTTGTGGCTCTGGTAGCATTTTTACCAACCCGAACCCTCACCACCACCACTACCATATGTTTCCACTCAGAAGCCTTGTGCGTGACCGTTCCGTAATGCTCAGTCGCCTCTCCTAGTGTTAAACTAATGGACACAACAGACTCAGGTTTCTATTCACACCCTGCATGCCGCATACCGCATGCCGGACCGATCGCTACAGGGACCGATCGAGTTGTCACATTCGCATTCGCATTCGCATACCGCATGTAAGGGTTGCAGCCCATTGACTTCAAGGCGTTTCGATTTTTTGCCGCATTCGCATTCGCATTCGCATGCCGCATACCGCGTGTAAGGAATCTTAGCTTTACTCTTTTATGCCGTAATCACTAAACATGCTTACTTCTCATGATAGTGAATAAACATGGATCAAGGTCTCTAAAAGTATCAAGTGTATTCATACTTACATCTCAAGTAGATGTCGGTTGATTGTTGGAGTCTTACATCCTGACAACATCTATGGTCATATCTGGACGCCTACCAACTTGTGACACTGCACACTCATGGCAACTTTATAGTGCTGCTCCACTGGAAAACCAGGTCACCAGCACCATGGCCTGATATCCCACTCAGTCACATTATCCTGACACCGAGCCAACCAGTCCTTGCCCTATCATAATAATACCGAGCGCCTGGCTATGAGGAAGCGACAAGTATACATTCTTAAGTCATTGGTTTGACTCGACCAGCCTTTAAACCACGATCTACCAAAATGGGAGACGGACGCTCAACTCATTCGGCCATGATCCCGTCTGGTGAATAAACTTGGATCAAAAACAAGGTCTCCAAAAGTATCAAGTCTATGGATACTACTTATATATCAAGTAGACGGGGGTTTACTTTTTTTTTTTAAACACCAACTGGCGAGTGATAAAACTTTAAAAGGCCTTTGAAGCTCTGAGGGCTCAGTTCCCGCTTTGTGATGGTGCCTTGTTGGCTGATTGGATGCAAGGGTCGGGTGTGAATGAAGTGTGAATGAACTGTGAATGAAATGTGAATGAAGTACAAATGAAGCGTGACAGGATGAAGAGCCAGTCACGGTGAGTAGACTCGTGATTGATTGGATTATTTGATTGATTTGATTTGAAATTATTCACATTCGCTTTTTTTGTGTTTTTTTGTGTTTGTTTGTAAAACAGTTTATTAAATCAGAACATACTTTTTTTTTCAGCGTTTATTTGTTGGGGGTAAATGATCATTTTATTCAGCGAATAAAGTTAATTGCATTGTAAATAGGTAGTAGATAAGATGGTTTGTTTGTTGTTGTTTTACGTCCTAGCAACATCTAAGGTCATATCATGACGGGTACCGACTTGTGACAGTGCGCCCTCATGGCGACTTTATAGTGCTGCCCCACTGGAAGACCAGGCCTCCAGCACCATGACCTGATATCCCTCTCAGTCACATTATCCTGACACTGAGCTAGCCAGTCCCTGCCCTATCCTAATAATGCCGAGCACCAGGCTAGGAAGCGACAAGTATAAATTTGTAAGTCATTGGTTTGACTCGACCAGGGTTCGAACCCAGATAAGATGTTAGGGCATAGTAGATTATGAAGGAGGTTCGTGTGTTATAATATACTGTTAATGGGTTTGCCATAATAAGTTCAGTATTATGGGCTAAGATGGTGGGTCTCTGTAAACAACTGTACTGCTATTATGGGGGGGGGGGGTGTATGTGGTGGGAGGGGGGTGAGAGACCGTGTATTTGATTTCTATCCCCACTCACCATTATATGTGATGTATAATGTATTATGCGAGTATAAAGGCACGGAAGGGAATGTATATATTGTACCGATCATTCTATATTCTGTCTCCTCTACCTCTTACTTGTGACTGGTGGCGCCGCCACTGGTTCTCCTCATCCTGAACAGATGCGCAACACCTCACTTGTACCGGAGGATTTTTTCATTATTCCTAGCCAGAGAATATATTGTCGTGTGGGTGATGAAAATGGGAAATATTGCGCCAAAGGTGGGACTCGAACCTGTAAAGTACGAGTCGACACCTTGAGTTCCAGTTAGTAACTGACTTTATTTGAGTACCGTCACCATTGGTTACAATCCATATATCGCTGGTTCCCCGTACCTGCCGGATTGGCCTAGATACATCACATCTCCCCTTTTATATATATATATATATTTTTAATGAATCAATAAAGAACCAGTCACCATCAGTAAAGGAAAGCGACATGTACTTAACCTAACTTACGACTATTACATGCTTGTGACAAAGTACTTGAGTTATGTGTGTAGAATCTGTGTGACAAACACACAACAGCTCGCCTGCGAAACTACACGTTGTGATAAATACAACAATAATTTCATCACCCTCCCAATTGTGCAATGTCCCTCTTTTAACTTATTGTAACTTAATAGTATCGTTAATCACAGATTCTTTATTTCATTCAATTCTTAATATTAATATAAACAATGTATATTATACACAATACCTTAGCTACTTTACCTAAACGGTTAAAATTTATTTTGTATTTCCTGAACGTGCAACAGACCTGTACTATATAAATTACACGATCATGCCATACATACATGTTAAAACGCATGTTTAAATGTAACTGTTCAACAAATGTACATATTGGTTTAACAGAATACCTGTATACTGTTACATTTAAATTAGGTACAGTACAATTTCTATGTCTAGCAATGAATAAATAACACCTATTATTCTTTGTTAATTATGTACTTTGACTATACGTGCAATGTGAAGGTATTTTGTCGGAAAGTAAATTATTTACATGCATTAGTGAACATTAAGTTGACACAACATTCAATCAATACCACTGAACATGCCTCAAGTGTTTAAGTTCACATGGATGTAGCGATTATTGTCTTTTATTCACATGCTTTTCAGAAACCCATCCTGTTTACCGGGCGAACCTCTCGGCCGTATCTAGTCGTATGTGGAGTCTTTACGACCGACTTATTTTGTTGTGTGTCTAGTGTTGCATCAACCATCTCTGAATTAAAAATGTGCCGTCGGTTTCTTTTTATTAAATGATTCTGTGCATTTAGGATAAGGTAGTCACGTGGACCTGGTGTACCAGCCCGTAGAATTTTCCCAACCTGCCATTCTCCTCTGTGGTCGAGATATCTCACCCTATTGCCAATGTTTAACTTTTTGTGTTCCGGCCCTGCATTTTTATCATAGCAATTCTTTTGTAACTGTTGTCTGTGACGGATTTTGCCCTGTTTTGAGGGTTGTTTTTAAATTTTTAAATTTTTATCTAAAACGGGAATTTTTGATCTCAGAGTACAAGACATTAGTAATTGAGCTGGAGAAACACCCACGCCCTGCAAAGTTGTATTCCTATAATTTAGTAATGCTATGTTGATGTCCCTATTGTCGACTAGTGATTTTTTTATCATTCGTTTGATAGTCTGTACATATCTCTCCACTTGACCGTTACTTTGTGCGTACATCGGATTTGAGAATATGGGGATAAATTCATATTCAGTTGCAAAATGCAAATACTCCGCACTGTTGAATTGTAGCACTGTTGAATTGTGGCCCATTGTCGGAAACCACATATCTGGGTATACCATATCTACTAAAAACCTGCTTCATAGCAGCTATTATAGACAGACTTGTTGTACTTGTTAATTCCACAACTTCCGGCAATTTTGTATAATAATCGACTAACAGTAAATATGTAACGTTTTCGACATAGAACAGATCAACTCCGACTTTAGAATAGGGTATATCGATTATTTCATGGTTAATCAAAGGTTCAGCGGCCTGTTTATTCCGAAATCCCTGACATATTTGGCAGGATGATACCTTGTCCTCAACTTGCTTACTCAGACCCGGCCAGAAAATTGTATCCCGCGCCAATTGCTTGCATTTAACTATTCCCAAATGGGATTCATGTAATCTTTCTAACATGTTTTTTTGTAACGGCCCAGGGATAACTATGCGGTTGTCTTTGAGTAAGATATTATCTTGTATTGTCATGTCGTATCGGTACGTGAAAAATGGTTTCACTGTGGGGTGTAAACCCCTATCATGTTTGGGCCATCCCTGTTTAGTGAACAACATAACCCTCTGTAGGGTGCTGTCTCTTGCTACCTCTATTTTGATTTTGTCTAAAATGTTATTGTCCATGTCCAGAGCTGCCACCGTCATGTCGTCGTCGAATAACTCATCAGGGCTTGTTACTGTTGTATGTGCCCTGGATAATGCGTCTGCAAAAAACATTAGGGTGCCTTTAATATGGACAACAGAGATGTCATAATTTTGTAAACGCATTCTCATGCGCTGCATTCTTGCAGACAATGTGTGTATTGGATTGTTCATAATGGCTACCAAAGGTTTGTGATCCGTCTCAACAGTTATACTTTTTCCAAATATATACTCGTGAAACTTTTTACAACCAAAACAAATCGCTAGCAATTCCTTTTCTATTACAGTGTAATTAGATTGGGTTTTATCTAATGCTTTCGACGCCATGGCAACTGGCCTTTGGTCCTGAAATAATGTAGCGCCAAGTCCAGACTTGGAAGCATCTACTTGCAAAACTATGTCTTTCTTTACATCGAAATATGTAAGTATAGGGGCTTTCGTTAGTAGCTGTCTAAGAGTTTCAAATGATTTTATTTGTTCTGTCTGCCAGTGCCATGCAACATCTTTTCCTAGGACGACCCGTAAAGGTTTGGTTAATTCCGCCATGTTCGGTATAAATTTACTTACGTACCCCACCATCCCCAGGAACCTTTGTACCGCTTTTTTGTCTTGGGGTGTTGGCAAATCAATAATTGCCTGAATACGTTCCTTGTTCGGCAACAATCCATTTGAGGTGATCAAATGACCAACATAATTAACCTGCAATTTACAAATTAGACTTCATGGGGTTAAGTTTCAAATTGAATTTTCTGGCTCTCTCAAAGACTTTTCTCAGTCTACTGTTGTGTTCAACAATATCTTTGCCATAAATCAAAATGTCATCTGTGATCACATTAACACCTTCTAACCCTCCCAGGATACCATTCATTTCTTCGATAAATATGTCGCCAGCTGTTTTTATTCCAAAAGGTAAACGTGTATATCTATATCTACCCCATGGTGTGTTGAAAGTGCATAACTGGGAACTTTCTTCATCCAATTCGATTTGCCAATACCCGCTATTAGCATCGATTACTGAGAATATTTTGGCTCCACTTGTGTTTGCAACTACCTCCTCAACTGTGCGGGTGGGGTAAGGGCCCCTTAAAATTGCTTTATTTAATTTTGTAGGATCCAAACAAATTCGTATTTTGTTAGGTTTCCTCACAATAGTAATGGAATTGACCCATGGAATTGGTGCTGTTTGTTTCACAATTACTCCTAATTCTAACATTCTATCTAACTCCTTACATACATCGTGAATTATTGCATGGGGGATTCTCCGAGGTGCATCAACAACAGGGGGTACTTTTGTATCAACATGAATGTGAGCCCCCACCTTTATTTTACCAAGACCTTTAAATACATCAGCAAAAATATTTACCAGGTCACTAGCACTTGTATCTGGGCTGATGCTCGTCGACACGGAATCCACTCTGGTTACTAAGTTCAGGTCGACACATGCAGTCTTGCCGAGAAGGGGTGTCCCTTCCCTCGTTATCTGGAACTTGAGATGATGTCCTTGGATCTCTATCCATGACACTCCAACCGGTTGGATGCGGTGACCAGAATACGTGACAAGGTGACATCGTGATGGAGACATGGTTGAACAACCTATCTTGTCGTAGACCTCCCTCAGGATTATATTCGCCTGGGAACCAGTGTCTAGCTTGAACTTGATCATCGTGTTGTGCACCAGTATATCAGCAAACCACAAACTATTTTGATCAGCATCATCGTCGTTCACCGCACCCACGAACAAATCACATTCCACATCTTGTTGTCTGCTATCACGTATCCACTCCTCCTGTTCATCGGGATGTTCGACGGTCAACTCATCCACAACTGTTCTTCGCTTCAAAACACCATGACACATTTTTATGAAATGACCTGTTTTCTTGCAGGCCAGGCACTGCCTGTCCCTAGCAGGGCACCGACCCTGCTCATGCTTGTAACTGCAATTGGGACACTTTACACCAGCCATATTTGATACATTTGACCTATATAAATGGTCTTGTTGACGATATGGCCGTTTCCATGGCGCCGCATGGCGCTGTGACATCACGCCGTTATTATTCACTTTTGAAATGACATCGACGTTCTCATTCGACACACTGTGAGAACCATCTCCTAATAAATCTGACTTATGTTCACTTAATCGACATATATCAATGCATTTGTCCAATGATAAATCACTCGTTTGTAACAGTCGGTCTCGTAGGCTTCTGCTTTTGATACCACAAACAATTCTATCACACAGCAGGGAATCTTCGAGTCCACCGTATTGACAATATGACACCCGGCAACGAAGATTCCTTATGTATGTGTCCATGCTTTCGGTGGACTGGTTAAGAGAATTGAATTTGTATCTTACCACCGTAATGTTTGTTTTTCCATCACAATAAGTCCTAAAGGATTCTATCAGTACCTCAATCTTGTCCCGATCTTGCACAGCAATATCCAGGGTTCTATGTACTTTCTGGGCCTCAGCTCCTGCGACGTGTAAAAATACGCAGCACTGAACTTTTTCCGATTTAGAACTAACTCCCGCAGCTGTAGCATAAATTCTGTATGAATCAATCCATTGATACCAGTTCAGTGTGAGATTGCCATCTAGGTTGAGTGGCATCGGGGGTTTTAATCCAGATAATGCCATAATCCTTGAAGGCAAGCCACATCTGACACCATGTAAAGTAGGAGTCGACACCTTGAGTTCCAGTTAGTAACTGACTTTATTTGAGTACTGTCACCATTGGTTACAATCCATATATCGCTGGTTCCCCGTACCTGCCGGATTGGCCTAGATACATCACAGAACCCACATCTCTCTGGATGCCGGGCCAGTGTGCTAACCATTACACCACCTAGGCTCCCTGATATCACCACACTACCCATGCCTACCTGTGTATGTGGTTACTTGCCTGAGAGGTCAGAGCAGACCACTACACTCGTCCCCATGGAATTGTAAGTCTCTTAATGCTTACAATTACATACATACAGGCAGTTCACTAACACATACATACACAGGGTAGGTTCAACAACCATACAGCGCGAAGCTTGTACAGGATCCTGGTCACAGCACCAGTGTCATGGGGGTGATGAAAATGGGAAATATTGCGCCTAGAGTGGGACTCGAACCCACATCCCTCTGCATTCCGGGCCAGTGTGCTCACCATTACACCACCTAGGCTTCCTGATATCACCACACTACCCACACCTACCTGTCTATGTGGTTACTTGCCTGAGAGGTCAGTGCAGACTACCACACTCGTCCCCCCCCCCCCCCCCGGAATTGTAAGTCTCTTAATGCTTACAAGAGAGGTCAGTGCAGACTACCACACCATACTCGTCCAACTGTATTATTGCCTTGTGTTGTTTTGTACTGTAGCTGCCCTTTATGTCATATATATATATATAAAGTGAAGACACTTATCCACATATTCATATCCATTGTATGTGATATATATGTATATCTATGGCACACCCACTTATACACATATTAATGACCATTATATGTGATGCATAAGTAAAGTGTAAGCATTTATACAAATATTATCTATCATTTGTGATACATATACCGTATTTTCGTGGGTTAACGCCTGGGTGTTTAAATTGGCAAATCACTGAAGTGGGGTGTGGGCATTTACCCACACATGGGCATTTAAGGGGTTGACGTTTATGAAATATTGGCCAAGTTGGGGGTGGGTGTTAACCCACACATGGGCGTTTACCTGCAAGAATACAATATATATATATGGCATAAACAGAACTATTCACATATTATTAACCATTCGATGTGATATATATGTGTGTAAGGTAAAAACACTTATACACATGTTATTAACTGTTATATGTGATGTACATACTCCAATATATATAAGGTGTACACACTTATGCACATGTTAGTAACCAGCATATGTGATACATATATGCGTCGTTTCATGGTTAATGGGGCCAATGTACTTTTCAGTATGTAATGATCAAAAACAATTGTCAATGTTGCTCGCAACATGGGTAATCGAAAAAGGCGGAGGCGGATACCTATTAAACGGCCGCTGGCACCACCTGTATTTGAACCATAACACTAACTATATAGATCGACGCTTACCCCGCCTAGCTGGTCTTTTGTAACTATGCCGAGTAACCACGGGCGAGAATTGGCGGATTTTGTCAATTAGATATGACGTCAGCAGCCGATGGACCTCTCTATTCTGCCATATCGCCCCCCCCACAATAAGGGACTAGAACTATAGGGTTTAAAGCATCTCGGGGCCTTCTCTCATTATACTCAAGCAAGTATGATTGTCATTTTCTGTTTCTGTTCATTAAACAAATCCAATTATATACCATTTATCCGTGTTCATGTTGTTCAATTATGGAAAGATAAGAGGAAATATTTTCTTTATAAAACTGGTATTCTTACACTTTGGAGAGATAGATATGAACAAATTAAGGCCTAATATTGCATATTAAAAAAAGCCAACATTTCCATTCCAAATATATTGTGTTTTAAAGGCGTGAATTTGTGACATGGAGAATTTGGACTTTTCTACAGCCTACCAGACCTTTATTCTGCATAGAATATTACCTGTTAGTCAATGAAATAATAAAAGAAGACGACTGCATATATATTCTTTTCATATCTAATAGAAAATACACAATATTCATTTTTGACCCTCGTGTCACACTTTGGCCCCTTTTACCTGGAAACGACCCATATGTATGTAAGATTCTGCAGAAACATATTCTATTAAATTAAGTCAGTGTTCCTTCCTATGTGGCAACACATGCTTAATATGTGTACCAGCATCTAAGTTAGATATTAAAATATCATCTAGATAAGAGTGCATCAATATCTAAGTTGATATGGAAAATCAAATCTAGATAATTGTCTAGGTTTTGAAAATGCGATGCTTCATCGGTCTATGCAGCTTTAAATAAAACCTATATGGCACGTATTCTAAATCTACATTCCAACCCATCTTAATAAAATAATTCATATATGTAATCCAAAACGAATTAACGTCTCAAATAAACAACTAAAATAAATTCAATTACCACTCGATCCCATTTACAGAAGATCCTGAATATTCACAGATTAGTTGGTTGGTTGTTGGAGTTTTACATCCTGGCAACATCTAAGGTGCACTCTCATGACAACTTTATAGTGCTGCCCCACTTGGAAATCAGGCTGCCAGCACCGTGACCCAATGCCCCACTCAGTCATATTATCCTGACACTGAGCTAACCAGTCCTTGCTCTATCCTATTAATGCTGTGTATCAGTTTTGTAAGTCATTGGTTTGGCTCGATCGGGAATTGAACTCCTGACCTTCCGCATGGGAGGCCTGCGCTGTACCGATTCGGCCATCGCGTCCGGTATACTTGAAGAGTTCAGGCGCAAAACGCCTTAAATGCCGATCCAATAATTAAGATAACATTGGAATCAAACCTTTAAACAATTTATATTTGCACATTCGTACTTTTTTGTTAATTGCTCCATAATCATGTCAACACAATAACGGTGGAATTACTGAGAATTAAAATTATTTTCCGGTAAAAATCTGTTATTTTAATTTAATTTTGGGATTGGCATTTACGTGGTTTTGCGCCCGAACTCTTCATTTACAGATCATTATTTCTAATTTAATTTTGTATATATATGTATCTATCTGGTAATGGTAGAAATATAATTAGTCCGACTCCGAAAACAACGCCCACAATCCCCGCTTACTACTGTGTCAGTTTAGTACAAAAACCTGACATAGGTGTCGCTGCTTGTCAGTCCACGTGGCTGCACAATGGACCACCCGCACCCTGGTGGCGGGCAGCTAACTACTCACCACCCCAATTTTTCCGCCAAAATTTCATTCCAGACCGTGAGCACCACCTGGTGGTGAAAAATATACCATCAATATAATATATATATTTACATATATATATACATATATATAGAAAAAACCTCTCTAAATGGACCGAGCATGGGACCGACTTTAAGTGGTCCATTTATGGAGGTGGTCGGCATAGGGAGTTAGAATATTAGTGTGGTATGTAATGTAAGGAAACCAGCTCCCGTAGGATTTGTGTGCTAAAATTGATTTTTTTGCAGTTCTGGCTTCAATAGGGTTCAGGCTAACAGAAAATGATGGGGTCCAAATTGTCAGACCCCTCCCCCCTTCGTGGGGGTCATTTTCGTTTTAAGACCCCCCACAACTGGTCATTCACCTATCTCCGGAAGTTATTGACCGATTTTCATACTTGAAGTGTCGATTTGTAGGTTTTCAGGTAAGCTGAGTTGATTTGTAACACTTACAAAGCAACCAGAAGTTTCCTTCTTGCACTTCCGGTCAGTATATAGGGTCTTGCTCCATATCCTCACCATGTACAATCAGATTTTCACAATTTGTGAGACTTTTGTGAAGAACTCTGAGCTGATTCATTGCAAAGTTCCTCTGGGAGAGTTATTGAGGTATTTGTTGGCAAAACTGTCAAATCCGACATCAAAATTCCGGAGAATCAGTACGCTATTCATTGATGTCCATATATGGAGTATCCTCCCAAATAGTATTTGCAGTCACCACCATAGCATTTACAGAGTGGAGTGCAGGGCAGGCCATTCTTCAAGCAGCTACACCTAATTCAGGACACGAGACGGAGCTATAGTATCAAAATTTATTCAGCAGGATAAGCTGGGTGGTATAGGTAATGTATAGGGTCATATCATGAGGTATCAGACGATGAGTAGCAGTGAGTTATGGCTGGCACACACCTACCGTCTGTGCGCACCCACCTACCGTTTACGACTCGCGCACTAAAACTGACGACCCGACCCGACCCGACCCGTTTCCCGACTGGAGCGCTCACATATACCGTCCGTTTTCGCGACTGCGATCCACGCACCTGGTGTCTTTAGCACAAACTACCCTAGCTACCCGAGCGCCTCCTAGCGTTTTGTGTGTGTCTCTGTGTTTCTGTGTGTCTGTGTGTGCGTCTGTGTGTGTGTCTCTGTGTGTGTGACTCTATGTCTCTGTGTTTATGTGTGTCTGTGTGTGTGTGTGTCTCTGTGTGTGTCTCCGTGTTTCTGTGTGTCTGTGTGTGCCTCTGTGTGTGTCTGTGTGTGTTTCTGTGTGTCTGTGTGTGTGTGTCTGTGTGTGTGTCTGTGTATGTGTTACTCTGTGCCTCTGTGTGTGTCTGTGTGTTTCTGTGTCTCTGTGTGTGTCTCTGTGTGTGCCTCTGTGTGTGTCTGTGTCTGCATCTGTGTGCGTCTATTGTTAATGCATTGCATACTTATATAGATATATACATATATATATATATAATAATTAGAAGAACTAGTGATATAATATTAATAGGGTCTTCTGAGTTACACTCGTCCTTCGGGAAGGACTAAACCTGTGACCTAGCACACCGGGTCACAGCTTCAGCTATCATAGCAGCGGAAGTTGGGGTTGATGCCCCACACCACCCGTCTCCTTCCCTATTGACCCTATGGTGTAAACTCACCTTGCACCGATAACCACGCACCCATCATGTGATCAACATTGGTCGGGTTCTTTCCATGCATTTGCTTCCAATGTAGATTGCAGTGAAATTTTCTTAGCAAATATTTAACCTTAGAATTTAGATAAAATACCACTTTGTGTTTCTGTATTCACCGCCTCCTCCCACCTTCCGCCACTGCGTAAAATAAAGCTGTGACCCAGTATGTGGAGTCTCAGCTTCAGTCCGTTCCAACGACTTATAAAATTGATACTTGTCGTTTCCTAGCCTGGCGCTTGGCATATAATAATATTAATAGGATAGGGCAAGGACTGGTTAGCTCAGTGTCAGGATAATGTGACTGAGTGGAATATCGAGTCATGGTGCCGGCAGCATGATTTCCTGATGGGGCAGCACTACAAAGTGGTGTTCTCTGTGGCAGAGTGGTTAGAGTGCCTGACTTTTTTCTAGGTCAGACTCCTAATCTGAGGGTCGGCGGTTCGATTCCCCGTGCCCCCAGCTCTGCCAATTTGGATTTCCACCTCTGTGTATAACTTACAGCGTCATCAAAGGCCGGTTGCTCTCATACCATGTCTATGTGGTGTGGGAGGTTAAAAAATCCCTTGGGTCGGTAAAAGTGTACGCTCGGGCTTTCTATCGACCAGCAGTGGAATGAAGAAGACCAGTCGTCTATGACTGAAATTTCCCCTGCTTAAACAACTAATGGACCAAAAACAAAAAGTCAACATGAGTGCACACTGTCACAAGGCAAAACCCATCCTGATATAGATGTTGCCAGGACGTAAAGCCCCAACAACCAACCAACCTGCCAACCTGTGGGTCTTGGAATACCCGTATTGTATCGTCGAAGGAAGACTGTGAATGATTTGTTAAACCTCAGCTATCAAACCAACATTGCAGAAAGACTGGGTGTGAATGATTGGTTAAACCCCCTGGTGGCGAAGAGGCGAGTTAATGACAGACAGTGGGCGTCTTTGATCCTGCCTCTCATGTCACGTGACCTGAACACCCGCAAAGCTGTGGGTGGGTTTGTGGGTGGGTGTGTGGGTGGGTGGGGGGCGGTACAGTTTGGGCCAGGAGATTTAAAGCTGCATAATTCGATGAAATCATCACATTTTTAAAGACCAAAACACTCATCTAAATTTTTGATACTAGATATCCAACTAGGGTTGATCGGTCGGTCGGTTGTTGGACTGAACTCTCATTTCTCTTTCCTCTATACTACCCGTTCTTTTTTCTTCTCCCAGGCTTACTCCTCCTCCTGATCAGGGGAGTGTTTGCTCGGGGGGGCGGCCCTTTTCCTTTTTCACTTTTTCACTTTCCACCTTCTTGCTGCAGATTCCACCTTTCTCCCCCCTCCCCTCTCCCCAACCCCCCAACCCTTCCTCCCAACCTTAGATGTTGCCCGGACGTAAGACTCCAGCAACCAACCAACTATTACACAACTGTTTAGTACCTATGTGCCTACCAGAATGTCGTCTGCCGTAACTTCAGCTCACAGCAGACGACATTTGGCGCAAAGGAAATCCATTTATTGAATGTGAATTCCGTTTGGTGTACGGCCGTTCCATTTCACTGAAACAAAACACTAATTTGGTCCTGCCTTACGACATCTTGCGTCAAGCAGACGACAATTTGCGCTGGTCGCCGCTTTCTGGTTACCGCTCAGCCACAGACCGCCATTTTAATTTTTTTTTATGGCGGGTTCCATAAAGACGGTTCCTTTGTTATGTAATGGATCAGGCACCACGTTCAAAGGTGAATCTCTCACCCCCCCCCCCCCCCACACACACACACCCTCCGCCATCAACGCCTTAACGGTTCCACAACTGGGGGAGGGGGGGGGGAGGAGGGGGTAAGAGAGGGAGGGGGAGGGGGGCGAGGGGAGGGGAGCGCAACAAGATGGGTGAAACATGACTTGTCTTCTCGGCGCTTGGCGTTATGAGGTCAGGACAGGGACTGGGCGCAGAGTGTCAGGATAATGTGACTGTGTGGGACATCATGTCATGGTGCCGGCGGTCTGATTTCCCAGTGGGGCAGCATCAAAAAGTCGCCATGAGTGTGCGCTGTCATAAGTCGGTGCACGTCCTGATAAGGCCTAGGGTATTACTGGGGCTACCCATTGGAAGCAAACTCCCGACCACATGAGACCGCTTTCATCAGTGCCCATACCGTGCAGCAGATTTGCAGCCTTCAGCGCACCAATGCATTGAAAATTCCCCCAAAACAACAACAACTTGTCTTCTCTGAAAGTGTGAGTGTCACTTCTTAGAGACTGGATGGTTCCAGCGGCTCTTGGACAATTTCTAAAAACTTAAAATCTTGAATTTTATGTATTACTAAAATATTTGTTTTTCCCCACCATGACTTGACAAAAACCATCGTATTTGGACCGTTGAGTTGGTGTTTATGGGTATGCGGGTATGCAGGTATTACAATACCTCAGGGAGTTTGATGCCCCTGCCATGCGTAGTTGTAAACCACTGCCTTGTGGTGCAGGTTCTTGACAGAACCTGAACAGAAAACCATGTCACTGTGGCAGCATCAAGGGCGGTTAATGTATGGAACTCCCAACATCTCCCGACCAGCCACTGCAGGGACAAATAGTTTTATGCCTGTCTGGACATGTTCTTGCCGGTGTGAGACCTCTATTTGCCCCCTGAGAGAGTGCCGCTGATAACTAGCAAAAGCCAGCAGCGCTTCAACACTTTTGCAGGCAGCTTTCATGAAATGTACAACCACTCATGGACATCAATCACTCTCACAGCAGAGAGCTAAATGGAGAGCAACAGTCAAGTAATGAAAGCAGTATTTGTCGCATCGCGACCGACAGCATGATGATGATGATGATGATGATGAGTTGATTTGAATTCCATTTAACGATCAAATTTGGCAGGGAGCGGGGGGGGGGGGGTACAAGATCTCTAAAACATGTCTCCTCTGAAAGTGTAAGTGTCACTTCTTAGAGACCGGAAGGTTCCAGCAGTTCTTGGACAAGCTTTTAAAATTTGGAATAATATGTATTAGTAAAATATTTGTTTCCCCACCATGACTTTGAAAAATCATCGTATTTGGTAGGGAGTGACGGGGAGGGTACAACAAGATCTGTGAAACATGTCACTTCTTAAAGACAGGAGAATTCCAGCAGCTTTTAGACAATTTCTTTTTAAAACCTTGAATATTATATATTACTAAGATAATTGTTTCTCCCATTACTTGAAAAAAAAAAAAAAGCATCGTATTTCGACTTGCTGAGTTGAGTTTGATGTAACCACCAACATGGAGTAAGGTCACGGTCTGGCTTCCCCAAGGGCTGATCTTCCAGCCGAGCAAAGCATGTTACATTCAATTTAAAGTTGCATAGTCCGATGGCTTTGAGTTTCTGACATTTTCTGAGATAAATACATTAGGTTGATCATTATTATGTACCTTACTTTAGCTTGAAGTAACTTTTATTTTAAGTGGCTAACTTGAGATATTTGTAGTGGAACCATGTAAAATTAATTTTGGCAAGCATGCCAAAACTCTTACCCCATAGGCTACTACAGTAATATATTCCATTCGATTGCCTCGGTATTCTCTTCTATGTGGTGACAAATGTTTAATAAGCGGACCCGTGTCTAAGTTATATATGTAGAATCAAATTTAGATCATTGTTTTGGTTTTGAAAATTTGATGTTTTCATCGGACTATGCAGCTTTAAGTTCATACTTATACTAAATATATTGTAGCAACAAATGTACAATTGAAATATTTACCTAGAAATGTATCGATGAAGTCTTTGAGAGTGATGTAATTTTGGACTTCTCTACACAGCTGTATTAAAATGTTTAATTGATTTACTTGTTTTCACGTCTATTAAACATGATATTTGTTGCTGCTTACTGGCAAGTTGACCTCATGTACACGTTTATGCAATTTGCTTCATAATAATATTCCTTCTTTAATGGCTTCCAGCCATCACTGTTCATGCGTTTTCTCTTCGTTTTCTTCTTCTGTTTCTTCTTCTCTTCCTTTTTCTTTTTCTTCTTCTTTTTCTTCTCCTATTCTTATTCTTTTCTTCTTCTCTTCCTTTTTCTTCTTCTTATTGTCCTTCTTTTTCTTCTTCTTTGTCTTCTCAAATTCTTATTTTCTTTTTCTTCTTCTTTTTCTTTTTTCTTCTTCTTCTTCTTCTTCTTTTTCTACTTCTTCTTCTTCTTCTTCTTCTTCTCCCGCGTCCTGATATAAGCTTAGATGTTGCCGGGCGTAAAACTCCAACAACCAACCCACCAACTGCTTCTTCTTCTTGTTCATCAAATCTTTCTTCATCTTCTTTCTCATCTTCTAGATCTTACTTTTAAAGCTATTATTTTTCTCAAGAGAACATCCAGCAGCCCGTCAATTATGGCACATTGTGTGTTTGCTTCTGGCCTTTTCATTTGCCGATCAATCCTCAACCTCCCAGACACTGCTTTGAGCATAAACGAATTTAACAGTAAGAAGGGCACCCCCCCCCCCCCCCACCCCCCCCCCCCCCCCCGCCCCCCCACCCCCCCCCCCCCCCCCCCCCCCCCCCCCTTCACTGTGTTCCCTGCCGCCCCCCCCCCCCCCCCCCCCCCCCCCCCCCACCGCCCTCACCCACTGTCACCCTGCCGCAACCACCCACCAATGCCCCCCCCCCTCATCCTCACCCCTTCCCCTCCTCCTCTCCTCCCCCCCTCTCCTCCCACTTCCCCACTCTCCTCCCCCCCACTGCCGCCTCTCCTCCTCGCCTCACCTCGCATCCCCCCTTACCCCTCCACTCCTCTCCTGCCTCCCCTACCCCCTCCTCCCCCCTCCCCCCCCCTCCCCCCCACTCCCCCCACCCCTACCCCCTCCTCCTCTCTCCCCCCTCCTCCCCTCCAGCCTCCCCTACCCCTCCTCCTCTCCTCCCCTCCCATCCCCTACCACCTCCCCTACCCCCTCCTCCTGTCCTCCCGCCCCGTCCCCCTCCAGCCTCCCCTACCCCCTCCTCCTGTCCTCCCCTCCCCCTCCCCTCACAACCTCCCCCTCCCAACCTCCCCTCCAACCTCCCTCCAGCCTCCCTACCCCCATCCTCCTCTCTACTCCTCCCCCTCCCCTTCAGCCTCCCATACCAACACTAACACAGCAAGGTGAAGCCATTCAGAGAAATTAACTATTGGTAACCAAACAATTATCCGATTGTAGAACGAACAAACTCACAGATGGGGGAAGTGGGAGCATGCTTACAAACAGAGAAAGAATGCATGCAGTAGTTAGCTACACAACAACTGAAAGTGATAAAAAAAGAAGAGGAGTCACAAGACTATTACTGTCAAGCGGCGAAAACAAGTCATTAGACTTAACCCTTATGGGCAGCATAAATACACCGATCACAATAAGAAAAATATTAAAAAATATACCCCCATCCTCCTCTCCTCACCCTCTCACCTCCAACCTCCTCTACCCCCTCCTCCTCTCCTCACCCTCCCCTCCCCTCCAACCTCCCCTACCCCCACCCTACTCTCCTCCCCCTCTCACCTCCAACCTCCCCTACCCCTACACTCCTCTCCTCACCCTCCCCTCCCCTCCAACCTCCCCTACCCCCACCCTCCTCTCCTCACCCTCCCCTCACCTGCAACCTCACCTACCCCCACCCTCCTCTCCTCCACCTCCCCTCCAACCTCCATTACCCTACACTCTTCTCCTCCCCCTCCCCCTCCAACGTCCCCTCCCCCCACCTCCTCTCTCCCCCTCCCCTCACCTGCAACCTCCCCTACCCTACACTCCTCTCCTAACCCCACCTCCTTCTCACCTCCTCCAACCTTAAAAAATATACCCCCATCCTCCTCTCCCTCCCCCTCCCCTGACCCTCCAACCTTCCTATTCCCCCACCCTCCTCCCTTCTCTCCCCCATCCCCTCCAACCTCCCATACCCCCATCCTCCTCTCCTCCGCTCCCCCTGCTTTCACCTCACTCCCCCCGGTCCTCCCCTCATCCTTCACCGGTTCCCTCCCTCCCCTCCCTCCCTCCCTCCCTCCCTCCCTCCCTCCTCGCTTAGTCTATTGGGGACACATTTGTGTTGTTCAAGTGTTTCTAAAATATTTATTGAGCTAACTGTTCCCTTTGTCACCGTGGTCGACTGTTCCTCCGTGTGGCATCGATAAGAAGGAAGCAACTATATGGTAGTTGACACAGATACGGGGGTCACGTGGGGGACGTGTGAGGGAAGGACCCACGTGGGGCCTGGAAAAGAACCTGTGTGTTGGTGTGTTGGTGTGTTGGTGTGTTGGTGTGTTGGTGTGTTGGTGTGTTGGTGTGTTGGTGTGTTGGTGTGTTGGTGTGTTGGTGTGTTGGTGTGTTGGTGTGTTGGTGTGTTGGTTGTGTTGGTGTGGTTGTGTGTTGGTGTGTGGGTGTTGGTGTGTTGGTTGTGTTGGTGTGTTGGTGTGTGTTGGTGTGTTGGTGTGTTGGTGTGTGGGTGTTTGGTTGTTGGTTGTGTGTGATTGTGTTGGTGTGTTGGTGTGTTGTGTGTTGGTGTGTTGGTGTGTTGGGTGTTTGGGTGTTGGTGTGTGGTGTGTTGGTGTGTTGGTGTGTTGGTGTGTTGGTGTGTTGGTGTGTTGGTGTGTTGGTGTGTTGGTGTGTTGGTGTGTTGGTGTGTTGGTGTGTTGGTGTGCTGGTGTATTGGTGTATTGGTGTATTGGTGTATTGGTGTATTATTGTATTGGTGTATTGGTGTATTGGTGTGTTGGTGTATTGGTGTATTGATGTATTGGTGTATTGGTGTATTGGTGTATTGGTGTATTGGTGTATTGTTGTATTGGTGTATTGGTGTATTGGTGTATGGCTGAATTGGTGTATTGGTGCATTGGTGCATTGATACATTAGTGTATTGGTGTATTGGTGTATTGGTGTATTGGTGGAGGTGGGACTGGTGTGTGGGTGCATTGGCATATGTGTGTATGGTGTGGTCTATTCTTGTGGATGTATTGGTATGGGTGTGTATTGGTGTGGGTGTGCATTGGTGTGGGTGTGCATTGGCATGAGTGTATTTGTGTGTGAGTGTATTGTTGGGGGTGTATTTATGTGGGTGTGTACTTGTGGTGAGTGTATATGTGTGTGGGTGTACTGGTGTAGAGTGTATTGGTGTGTGGATGTGCATTGGGGTACGGTGCCTTGGTGTGTGGGTGTGTATTGGTATAAGTGTATTGGTGTGTGGGTGTGCTGGTGTGTGTGGGTGTATTGGTGTAGATTGTAATGGGGTGGGTGTGTATTGATATGGGAGTGTATTGGTGTGGGTGTATTGGTATGTGGGTGTGCATTGGTGTGTGGGTGTGTTGGTCTGTGGGTGTGTTGGTGTGTGGGTGTATTGGTGTGTGGGTGTATTGGTGTGTGGGTGTATTTGTGTGTGGGTGTATTGGTGTGTAGGTGTATTGGTGTGTAGGTGTATTGGTGTATGGGTGTATTGGTGCGTTGGTGTGTGGGTGTATTTGTGTGTGGGTGTATTTGTGTGTGGGTGTATTGGTGTGTGGGTGTATTTGTGTGTGAGTGTATTGGTGTGTGGGTTTATTGGTGTGTGGGTGTATTTGTGTGTGGGTGTATTTGTGTGTGAGTGTATTGGTGCGTTGGTGTGTGGGTGTATTGGTGTAGGTGTATTGGTGTGTGTATTGGTGTAGAGTGTATTGGTGTGTCGGAGTATTGGTGTATGTGTATTGGTGTATGTGTATTGGTGTATGTGTATTAATGTATGTGTATTGGTGTAGGTATATTGGTGTAGTGTATTGGTGTAGGTGTATTGGTGTGTTGGTGTTCTGGTGTGTGGGTGTATTGGTGTGGGTGTATTGGTATGTGGGTGTATTGGTGCAGGTCTATTGGTGTAGGTGTATTGGTGTCTGGGTGTGATGGTGTAGGTGGGTGTATTGGTATGTGGGTGTGTATTGGTGTAGAGTGTATTGGTGTGTGTGGGTATTGGGTTGGTGTATTGGTGTGTGGGGGTATTGGTGTATGGATGTATTGGTGTGTGGGTGTATTGGTGTGTGGGTGTATTGGTGTGGGTGTATTGGTGTGTGGATGTATTGGTGTATGCATCTTGGTGTAGATGTATTGGTATGTGGGTGTGCATTGGTGTAGAGTGTATTGGTGTGTGGGTGTATTGGTGTGTGGGTGTATTGGTATGTGGGTGTATTAGTGCAGATGTCTTGGTGTATATGTATCGGTGTATGTGTATTGGTGTATGTGTATTGGTGTATGTGTATTGGTGTATGTGTATTGGTTATGTGTATTGGTGTATGTGTAATGGTGTATATGTATTGGTGTAGGTGTATTGGTGTAGATGCATTGTTGTAGGTGTATTGGTGTAGATGTATTGGTGTAGGTGTATTGACATAGATGTATTGGTGTAGTTGTATTGGTGTGTGGGTGTGGTGGTGTGTGGGTATATTGGTGTGTGGGTGTACTGGTGTGTAGGTGTATTGGTGTGTAGGTGTATTGGTGTACTGACATAGGTGTATTGGTGTAGGTCTATTGGTGTGTCTGGGTGGGTGTGTTGGTGTGTGTATATTGGTATGTGGGTGTGTAATGGTGGAGAGTGTATTGTTGTGTGGGTGTATTGGAGTACGTGTATTGGTGCGAATATGCATTGGCAATGGGTGTATTGGTGTGGAGCTGTATCGATGCGGGTGTTTTGGTGTTGGTGTAAATTGGTGTTGGTGTATCGTTGTGTAATCTGTAAGTGTGTATTGATGTGGGTGTATATTGATGTAGGCGTATTGGTGTGGGTGTGTTTTGGGGTAGGGTGTACTGTGGTGTCGGGGACAAGTTTCAAGACAGAAGCCCAAAATAACTGCATGTGTATCACCACCTGAAAATCAAATTTTTTTTTTTATGAACTAAGAATTCTAAGACCGGAAACGCGACTTTCCCTCCTCCCGTCCGTGCTTCCCCACCCGCTGACGCCTAGATAACCCAACCCAACCGCCAAAACCCACACTACAGATAAGCAGAACTTGTCATCAACCACCCCTCTACCTCCCCCCTCCCCTTTTCAAGTTTTATATTGTTGAGATAATAATTATCAAAATAGAAGGCGCTACATCCAGAACTTGTGATATCAGATATAAAAAGGCCACCTTCTAATTACCACGTGACCCTGAATGCTATCAGCTTCATTAAGCGGCCCAGTTAACACGCCCCCCTAAAGAGCAGTCCCGCCCCCGTCTATGGGTCCGCCACAATGGTTGTCATGGCGACGGCAAGGCGCGGCAGATGGCAACCGGCGGGGCGTCCCTAGTAACCGGCGTGTATTGGCCTCTCAGCCTCTCAGCGTCCCAGCGACCGACTATCGGAGCGTCCCCGGTTGCGCGGTTGCGCGGTTGCGCGGTTGCGCGGTTGCGCGGTTGCGCGGTTGCGCGGTTGCGCGGTTGCGCGGTTGCGCGGTTGCGCGGTTGCGCGGTTGCGCGGTTGCCTTGTGCTTTGCGCGGTTTGTTTTTGCCGCAGTTTGCGCGGTTTGCGCGGTTGCGCGGTGCGCGGTTGCGCGGTTGCGCGGTTGCGCGGTTGCGCGGTTGCGCGGTTGCGCGGTTGCGCGGTTGCGCCGTTTGCGCGGTTGCGCGGTTGCGCGGTTTTTTGGCGGGTTTTGCGCGGTTGCGCGGTTGCGCGGTTGCGCGGTTGCGCGGTTGCGCGGTTGCGCGGTTGCCCGGTTGCGCGGTTGCCCGGTTGCCCGGTTGCCCGGTTGCCCGATTGCCCGATTACCCGATTGCCTGATTGCCTGATTGCCTGCTTGCCTCTGTCCCTCCGTCCCTCCGTGCCTGGTTACCTGGTTGCCTTGTTGCCTGGTTGCCTGGTTGCCTGGTTGCCCCTTGTCCCTCCGTCCCTTCATCCGTCCGTCCCTCTGTCCCTCCGTCCCTCCGTCCCCCCGTCCCTCCGCCCCTCCGCCCCTCCGTCCCGCCGTCCCTCCGTCCCGCCGTCCCTCCGTCCCTCCGCCCCTCCGCCCCTCCGCCCCACCGCCCCACCGCCCCTCCGTCCCTCCAGCCCTCCGTCCCTCCAGCCCTCCGACCCTCCGTTGCTCCGTCCCTCCGTGCATCCGTCCCTCCATCCCTCCATCCCTCCATCCCTCCATCCCTCCATCCCTCCATCCCTCCATCCATCCATCCATCCATCCCTCCATCCATCTACCCATCCCTCCATCCCTCCATCCTTCCATCCCTCCATCCATCCATCCATCCCTTCTTCCATCCCTCCATCCCTCCATCACTCCATCCGTCCATCCGTCCATCCGTCCATCTGTCCATCCGTCCATCCGTCCATCCGTCCATCCATCCATCCGTCCATCCATCCATCCGTCCATCCCTCCCTCCCTCCCTCCATCCCTCCCTCCACCCCGGCGTCCCGGCGTCCCGGCGTCCCGGCGTCCCGGCGTCCCAACAGACGCCGACCTAGCAGAATGTGTTGCAACCCTAGTGTCACGTGACAAGGAGGGTGGGGGCAGTTCTGGTATTTCTGTTCAATTCGCCTTTGGTTACACTCATTGTCATTGATTACTTGCCAAAACTCTGACACCATAGACTTCCGCAGTAACAGGTTCTGTTAAATTGACTCAGTATTACTTTCTATGCAGAAACAAATGCTTAATAAGTGCATCAGGATCTAAGTTAGATATGTAAAATCAAATCTAGATAATTGGTTTGGTTTTGAAAATTTGATATTTTATCGGACGACGCAGCTTTAAACTTACTTACATTTTCTGTTTAGATATTTTACTTATAACAGATTTGGCCTGTCTATATATGACCTGTCATAATTATAGTGGTTATGCGGCGAGGACTGACTATACCATTACTGACTCCAAATATTATCAAGTCTGTTTTTCAATGCATTTAGTGATGGAGCTTCGACTATTTCGGGAGGAAGCCTAGTCAATGTGTTTGCCGCTCTATCAAGGAGAAAGTTTTTCCTCACTCGCCGGTTGATCCTGGGATTTTGAAGTCTAAGTTTGTTGTCCTCTGGTCTCCTTTGGTGATATTTCCAGTTTAATGTTACTGAAGTCAACGATGCCAGAATCTTAACGTGCTTGCCCCCAGAAATTAATCTGGGGTGTTTTTACTTCAAATATCGCAAAAATTTGGAATTTAAAATCAAAATTACTTCAAACTAAAATAATAACATAGATTATAATGATCAATCTAATGTATTCATCTTAGAAAATGGCAGACACTAAAGAATCTTCCGACTATGCAACTTTAATGCTGTCCAACTGCATCTAACTCAAAGATTGGTATGCAGTGTGTGTGGGGGGCGGGGGGGGGGGGGTAAGGGTGCGTGTGATGGGGGGGGGGGGCGAGGGGAGGCAAGGGGGGGCGGGCGGGGGGGCCAATCCGGCACGAGGCAGTTCCAGTCACCGAGGGGGGCATCTCCAGCTGATATTCCCACGGTCACCTGTGCTGCCACCTGGTGAGAGAAGCAGTCAGTATATATGTGAGAATAGGCTGTGCGCGTGGGGAGGGGGGTGGAGGGTGTAGGTGTGGGGCCAGAACTCACTATGTCGACCGCCTTTACTGCACCCACTTTTCAATCGCCCTCATTATGACGCATGCGCATTGTCATATAACACCAAATTAAAGCTCCTGCCCATTTGAATCCAAAGCCACCGCTTAACATTCTGAAAACATTTGATTAAAACTATATATATATATTCGAAATTTGTTAATGGGAAAACACTTTATTAAATATTTAAATATATTCAAAATTTGTTAATGTGAAAGAAGGCTCATGTTTATATGTGAGCTTTATGCACCCCCCCCCCCCACCGCGACGGCGAACCCCCGCACACACACACACCACACACACCACACACACCACACACACTAATGAGTACAGAGTGTATGTTTTATTCCTCCTGATTGTGCGCCTTCTGCTGTGATTGAATTAGGTACTTAAGGGTCAGCCAAAGTTTTCAACATTTGTTCAGTCATACAAAACATACAACACGGGAGTTAGTTACCTGGTTACCAGCCCGCATGGCCAAATGAGTTGGGCGTCCATCTCACATTTTGGTAGATCGTGCGATTCGAATCATGCGATTCAAACTGTGGTCGAGTCAAACCAATGACTTACAAATGTATACTTGTCGCTTCCTAGTCAGGTGCTCAGCATTATTAGCTAGGTTGGCTCAGTGTCAGGATAATGTGACTGAGTGGGATATCAGGTCATGGTGCTGGCAACCTGGTCTCCCAGTGGGGCAGCACTATAAAGTCGCCATGAGTGTACACTGTCGCAAGTCAGTACCCATCCTGATCTGACCGTAGATGTTTCCAGGATATAAAACTCCAACGACAATCAACCAACCTACAACAGGGGAGAGTTGAGGTATCAGTCACGTACAGCATTTATCATCTAATAAAATGTTGATATTTTTCGGCACGCGTTATGTTCTGTATTAAAATGTTGATGTGCACTACATTTGGGGGCGCGAACGAGGGCGTTTGGAAAAGTACTACGCTTTCTACGACTGTGAAAATGTTGAAAACTTTAAATGACCCCCTTTAGTCGGTCGCGTTCTACGCATGCGTCCCGTGACGGTGAGGGCGCCACCTATAATTTGTGACGGGAGCTGGGAGAACTACATGACCAGTGAGGTGTGGGTGACATGTGGAGTTTGGGAGAGGCTGGAACTGTCACCATGGTTACTCTGGCCATCACCACACTCCGGCAGAACCTTTCCGGATATGCATTTCTGGCGCCTTTGTTTTGCAAGATGGAGGTTTGTAATAGGTGGTTTTTGGTTGGTGTTTAACGTCCTGGCAACATCTATGGTCATATCATGTTTTTTCGCTTAACAATTTTGTGTATACTGCCTATCATGGATAAGTCTGAATAGTCTTGTTTTCACCATTTGACAGTTGGTCGATAGAACACCCAAGCCTACACTTTTACCGACCCAAGGGATTTTTAACCTCCCACACCACATAGACATGGTATGAGCGCAACTTCCATTTGATGATGCTGGAAGTTGTACACAGCTACAATAGAAATATCTGATTGAAGTAATTCAGTAGTGAAATAAGGACACTGGCAGTGAGTGGCAAATAATGGGGGTTCAAACCCTAGGATTGATCATCACTCGAGTCAAGCCACTGACTTAAAAATTCATACTGGCATAGTTTACCGTTAAACGTCCAGACCTGCCTATATGCCGTGACAATCTTCCTTTACACTCCAGTGGCTATGACAGGTAATGTTAGAGACGGGGATGGAAAGTCAGGAGTTTGAAATTGCGGCCGAGTCAAACCAGCAACTTACAAAATTGATTCTTGTCGCTTCCTAGCCAGGCGCTCTGCATTATTATTATAGGGCAAGGACTGGTTAGTTCAGTGTCAGGATAATGTGACTGAGTGGGGCAATTGGGTCATAGTTATGGTAGCCTTGTGTCCCAGTGGGGCAGCACTATAAAGTTACCATGAGTGCGCACTGTCACAAGTCGGTATCTATCCTGATATGACCTTAGATGTTGCTAAGATGTAAAGCAACATCCGATGAGCCGGTGAAGGTAACTTGAGTCCTAATATACAAACAGCCATTGTTTTATTTGTGTCTCCCTCCAATGAAAATACACCTGCTATGTCAGGACAACATTGGTCTAGGTGCAGAGTTGTCCATTGAAGACAGGTACTCTTGTAAGTTGTAGTACTGATGACAGGACACCTGCTATGTCTGAACACCATTGGTCTGGATACAAAGTTGTCGTTTCAGTGGTTGTTTTTTTAGAGGTTTACTTCCTGGTAACAGCTAAGGTCATATCAGGACGAGTACCGACTGGTGACAGTACACACTTATTGTAACTTTATCTTGCTGCCCCACTGGGGTACCAGACCGCCAGCACCATGACCCGATATCCCCCTCAGTTATATTATCCTAACACTGAACCAATCAGTCCTTGCCCTATCCTATTAATATACTATTACGCCGAGCACCTGTCTAGGAAGTGACAAGTATCAATTTTGTAATTTGTTGGTTTGACTCGGCCATGATTTTAAACTTCCAACCTTCCATCCCCGTCGCTAAAACATTCCCTATCGTGGCCGCTTGAGTGTGGAGAAAAACTGTCATATAGGAACATCAGGCTTCACTATACCGGCATCAATTTTTAAGTCATGGTTTGACCCGGGTGAGATACAAACCTGGTATTCGAAGCATACCAATTGCCACTCACTGCTACCTGGCTGACTCAACCAGGGGTAGAACCCGTGGGTTCGAATCCCACGATCTACCAAGACGGGAAATGGATGCTCAACTCATTCGGCCATCTTGTCTGGTTGTTTAAAGACCAGTACTACCTCTTGATGGGCTATTCTTGGCGCGCTGGTGATTTGTTAAAACTAGTGGACACCTGGTGGTGTGTGTCGTATCTCCACGTGTGTGGGGGGGGGGGGGGCAGCGGGCAGCGCGTCTCTCACCTGTCGGGTGTGGTCAGGTGTCTCACCTGTGAGCACGGTGAACACCTGTAGCTACCTGTGTGAGGGGTAATCACCCGTACAGAGCGCCTTACACGCGTCTACCTGAGCTTAGTTACCTTAACGCTAGTTACAGTAGTCACCTGGGTTCCCTTCCCCTGCTCCCGTCTGTATGTGGGGTGTAGTGTGTGGGGTGTGGGGTGTGGGGTGTGGGGTGTGGGGTGTGGGGTGTGGGGTGTGGGGTGTGGGGTGTGGGGTGTGGGGTGTGGTGGTGGGGTGTGGGTGTGGGTGTGTGGGGTGTGATGTGGTGTGTGATGTGTGATGTGGTGTGTAGTGTGTGGTGTGTGATGTGGTGTGTGATGTGTGATGTGGTGTGTGAGGTCGTGTGTGATGTGATGTGTGGTGTATGGGGTGTGGTGTGTGGGATGTGAGGTATGTGTGGTGTGTGGTGAATGGTGTGTGGTGTGAGGGGTGTGGTGTGAGGGGTGTGGTGTATGTGGGGTGTGTGTGAATGGTGTGTGGTGTGTGGGTGTGGGGTATGTTGGGTGTGGTGTTTGGGGGTGTGGTGTGTGTGTGGTGTGTGGCATGTGGTGTGTGTGTGGTATGTGGTGTGTGGTGTGGTGTGTAGTGTGTGGTGTGTGATGTGGTGTATGGGGTGTGGTGGGTGGTGTGTGGGGTATGTGGGGTGTGGTGTGTGTGGTGTGTAGTGTGTGGTCTGTGATGTGGTGTTTGGTGTGAGGTGCATGGTGTGGTGTGTGGTGTATGGGGTGTGGGGTGTGGGGTGTGGGGTGTGGGGTATGTGGGGTGTGGGTGTGGTATTGGGTGTATGGGATTTGGGGTGTGACAGGTGTGTTGTGGGGTGTGGTGTGTGTTGTGTGGTGTGGGGTGTGGGGTGGTTGATGTGGTGTGAGGGCTGTGGGTGTGGTGTGTGGTATGTGGAATGGGGTGTGTGGGATTTGGTGTGTGACATATATGTTGTGTGTTGTGTGGTGTGTTGTGTGTTGTGTGGTGTGGTGTGTGTTGTGTAGTGTGATGTGTGGTGTGGGTGATGTTGTGTGAGGGGTTTGGGTGTGGTGTGGGGTGTGTGTAGGGTTTGGTGGGTGGGGGACTAGTTAGTTTGTTTGTTTGTTTGCATTTCGTGTCCTGGTGTGTGGTGTTTGATTTGTGGGGTGGGGTGGTGCATGTGGGTGGTGTGCGGTGTGTGTGGTGTGTGTGGTGTGTGTGGGGTGTGGGGTGTGGGGTGTATGTGGGTGTGGTGTATGTGGTATGTGTGTGGGTGTGGGTGTGCGGTGAGTTGTATGGTGTGCAGCGTGTGTTGTGTGGTGTGTGGTGTGTGGTGTGTGATGTGTGTTGTGTGTTGTGTAGGGTGTGCTGACTTGTGTGGGAAGGATTAAAGCTGACTTGTGTGGAAAGGCTTAAAGCTGACATGTGTGAGAAGGGTTGTTCCAGAATCTCTGGCGTAGTCGGCCGAAAGATGAGCTAGCCTTGGCCATCCTCCTCAGTATCGACAAATCGACAAATACCATTTACGGTGGTCGGTCCTGCTCAATGCACTTTTCTTGTACATGTCATGAAAGCTGCCTGCAAAAGTGTTGAAGTGCTGTTGGCTTTTGCAAATTACCAGCGGCACTCTCTCGGGAGCAAATAAAGGTTTCACACTGGCAAGAACATGTCCAGACGGGCGCAAAACTATTTGTCCCTGCAGTGGCTGGTTGGGAGATGTTGGGAGTTCCATACATCAACCGCCCTTGATGCTACCACAGTGACATGGATTTCTGTCCAGGGTTTGCTCCCTTTGCCTTCAGTCTGTCAAGAACCTGTACCACAAGGCAGTGGTTTACAACTCTGCAGGGCAGGGGCGTCAAACTCCCTGAGGTATTGCAATACCTGCATACCAGGATACATAAGGGAATTGTTATTATATTGTTATACTCCATAATACTCAACACTGTACAGGTGGCGCCACCTGTGACCCTTCTCAGCACCACCAGAGGTTGATAAGTGTCAGTCGTATCGAAGGATATATGTACCCAGCGGCGAGCCGCTGGGATTTAAAAAGACGCAGCGCGGAGGAAGATGCGCCGGGCGCCTGCCGCCCCTGGGAGCGGTCAACCGGCGCGGAGCCGGGCCGGCCGGCGGCGGCGAGGCACGACGGTGCGCGACCGTCCGTGTCGCCATTAAGATAAGGCGGGGGGAGGCAACGGTCCCTCTCTCCCGCCAACGCTCCCAACGGCTCACCACTCACTCAGCAGTGGGCGCGCATCCAGCTCACACGGTCAGAGCTGCTCTGCCCTTAGCGCGCATTTCGCATCTCACGCCATCATGGCGGAGAACGAGTTTGAAGATTTTGATTTCTTGAGCTGGGCCACCCTGGCCGGTCTGAGCAGAAGGACCACGGGCACGATGTCCCAAGAGGACATCACAACGAGGGAGGCGCTGCTCGCCATCGACAAAACCGATTTCGCGGCCCTCGACATCTCACGCGGGCAGCGGGCCCTCCTCCGGGCCGCGCTGTGCGACTTGGGGAACGCCAGCTTCGGCACCAGTGGGGGCGCGAGCCCCAGCCGGGGGGAGGACAGTCAGCCCCCCCCGCCCAGGCGGACCGCACGGCAGCCGACCGGCAGCGGAACACCGACAGGGCGCGGCAGGAGCGCCACGCAATATTGGAGGCGGGCACAGCCTTCGATCAGCTTTGGACTTCCACGGCAGCCGACCGACTCCTCGGCAACACAGGAAGCGACGACGCGGAATCGCCGGAGCGCACCCGCGCGCAAATTGCGCCGGCAATTCGGCCCGCCGGCGCAACGGGATACATCGCGCCCACCACCGCCCCCGCGAACCGCCCCAGTCGGCACGGAGCCGGCCCCGACCCGCGCCACAACCTGACCGTCCGCGCAAAGTCAAGCAAGGCGCTCAGGATAATCGACTACCTCCCGCGCTCCGTGCGGGAGCGCATAGCGAAAAAGCGCAAGGAGTACCTGCAGATCGTCGATCCCCCCTCAGGCCTCGTTCAATTCAAAACGGAGGAGGACTCGTGCGCGTGCGTGTACCTGACGCAGGGGGAGTGGGGCGCGGCCAACCAGTGCCTCGCAGCCCACCTGCTCCAACTGGGCGACCTGGATCGCATGGACATAGAATACTACATGTCCTACACGGCGAGCATTCACAACTTCGCGGCGCATTTTGAATGGCAGTCCGTGATCGATTACGATACACAATACCGGGAGGTCCAGGCGGAGCACGGCACGGCCTGGGGGACCGCGGCCACCTACCTCGAGATGCAAATCCTCATCCCCAGGCAGCGCCCCGCCCCTCTGCAAAAGGGACGGAGCGGTCACCCCGGCAGCGCCCATGGAGGGGGGCAGCAACAACACAGGGCAGGACGCGCCGACGCCGCCTCCAGCACCGCGGGCGACAAAACCATATGCCGCCTGTTCGCCAACACGGGAAAGTGCCCCTACTCCCCGTGTAAATTCGAGCAACAGAAGAAGGAATAGGCGGGGTCCGGGGGGGCGCTCATCCCAGAAGCTTGGGAGCGCCTGCTCCCCCCCGACACCCCAGCGCGCGCGGAAATCCTGGCCGGGGTGCGCCACGGATTCAGAGTGACCAACACGCACGTGGACGGCCCCCCCCTCCCTGCAGCCAAACCACCCTTCGGCGACGCGTCCCGATTTCCGGGAGGCCGTAGAGGCGCAGGTGCGCGCCGAGATGGCGAATGGCCGTTACGTCCGGCGCGACGGCCCGGCGCACATCACCAGCGCCCTCGGCGCCATCCCCCAGGAGGGGGGGGGGATCCGCCTCATCCACGACGCCTCCCGCCCCAGGGGGGGCGCACTCAATGATTACGCCGAGGGGACCGGATACAGCTGCTCAACCGTTGAGCAGGCGGCCGCCCTCCTCCGGCCGGGCGCCTGCATGGGAAAGGTGGACCTGGCCAGCGCGTACCGCAGCGTACGCATACACCCCCACGACTACGCGTACGCGGGCCTGCAATGGACATTCGCGGGCGACCCCGCCCCCACATATCTACACGACACACGGCTAATGTTTGGCGCGCGATTGAGTGCTATAGTATTCAACCAGCTCACGCAGGCAGCGCTGGGTGTCATGCGCGCTCGGGGCTGGGGCGACCATATACTGGTCTACTGCGACGATTTCTTCGTCACCCACCCCAACCGCGGCGAGTGCCGCCGCCTCATGGGGGAGCTGATGGCCCTCCTCCGCGAGTTGGGATTCGCGATTAACTACGGCAAGCTGGTAGGTCCCAGCACCTGCATAACTTTCCTCGGGGTGGAGATCAACACAGTGAACTTCACCCTAGGCCTCCCCCGCGTTAAGCTTCAGGCCCTCATAGCCGAGGCCGAGGGGGCGGCCGCGCGCCGCAGCCTCTCCAAGCGGGAGCTTCAATACATCTGCGGGAAGCTGAACTGGGCCGCCCAGGTCATATATGGGGGGCGCACGCATTTGCGCCGTCTACTCGACCTCATGGGCGCGCTCTGCCGCCCCTCCCACCGCGCCAGGGTTACCGCCTCGGTGCGCGAGGACCTAGCCTGGTGGATCTTATTCGCCAACAACCACAACGGGCGCACCCCCATACTCGACCCAGCCCCCGCCACGCCCATCTCCACGGACGCCTGCCTGGATGGGGCGGGGGGGCTACCACAACGGCGCCTGGTTCGCGCTCGCCTTCGCCGACTGGCCCGGCACCCAGCACCTCTCCATTAACTATAAAGAGGTCCTCAGCCTGGTGCCCGCAGCGCACCTCTGGGCGCACGCCTGGGCCAACAAAAAAGTGGACGTACACACGGACAACCAGGCCGCCGCCGCCATCATCAATCGGGGCACCGCGAAAGACCCCACGGTTATGGCCTACCTCCGGCAGGTCTACTACATGTCCGCGACACACAATTTCAAATTGCGCGCAATATACTACCCGGGCATCTGCAATGTCGTGGCAGACGCGGCTAGCCGCCTCGTGCTCCGCGGGGGAGCGGAGCGGCTCCAAGCGGCACTGGCGCACACCATGACCGACCCCCGGGCCGCACCCCCCCCGGGCCCGCCCGGGGCCACATTCGGCTCCTGGCTCGCGCCCCGATAGGAGGGACTGCGCGGCTCTGGACCGGGAAGTGGCCATATACCAGCAGGCCGCGTACGCGCCAAACACACAGCGAGCATACGCCACCCACAGGCGTGCCTACCTACGCTTCTGCGCGGCCATGGGCTCACCGCCCATCCCCGCCTCCTCGGCGCTCCTCTGCCGCTACGCGGCCCACCTAGCGCGCCGCATGTGCTACACCTCGATACGCCAATATCTCAACATCGTGCGCGTTATACACCGGGAGTGGGGCCTCCCCAACCCCCTGGAGGGTGACTACCAGCTCACCACCACCATCCGCGGCAGCCGCCGAGAGCGCGGCGACGCCGCGCGCCGGAAGGCCCCCATCACCCCGGCCATGCTCCACGCAATATTGCGCCACATTGACCCCAGGATCCCCGCCCACGCGGCTGCCTGGGCCGCCGCGCTGTCAATGTACTATGGGCTGCTCCGGTGGTCCAACCTCATGCCCACCACCGCCGCGGCTTTCGACGCATCGCGGCACCTGCGCCGTGCGGACGCCGCCTTCTCGCGCACGGGCGTCCGCCTCACACTACGTTGGTCCAAAACCAACCAGTGCCGCGGCCCCGCGCGAGTCATCCCGCTGCCGCGCATGACGGCGCACCCCCTCTGCCCCACCCAAGCCGTCTACCACTCCTGCGCCCTGACCCCGAGCGCCCCGCCCGCGGGGCCCCTCCTATGGGCAGGAGGGGCACCCCTCACCGCCCCCGTGTTCTGGGCGGTCATCCGCGGCGCATTGCTGCGCGCGGGTTTCGCGCCCGTGGACTACGGCACCCACAGTTTCCGGCGGGGGGGCGCCTGCGCGTTATTCAACGCGGGAATACCGGAAGCGCAGATCCGCGAGCTGGGCGGCTGGTCATCGACCGCCTACACCGCCTACATCATCGCCGACACCGCGGGCATTCAGCGCACCACCGGCGCCCTGGCGGCATCAATGCCGCGCGCATAGACTTTCCGCGCGGCCTGATTGTTAGCGCGCACACGCACCCTACCACTACAGCCAGCTGGGACTTGGGACGCTGAGCGCGCGGGGGGAGGGCACGCCGCCCACCGGCGGGCCGGCGCGCCACCCTCTTCCCCCGGCAGGTAACGGGTTCAATGCCCACGATTACCTTTTACCTATTGAATTAACATGGCCGCGCAATTTGCGGTCTACACCATTGACTTTAACTGGCCGCGCAATTTGTTTACACCACCATTTCTCTGACTTTATCTCACCGCGCATTTTGCTTGCATTGCATTGTTACTGCTTGTGATTTAATCCATTGTCTCGCTCTGCGCCCATTGGGCAGCGCGCGCCTGCTGCACAGGTTTGATATTTTGCTTTAATTTCATCCTGTAGTCAGACTTTAATAAAAAGTCTTTTAATCCCTCCGAGTGTCCTGTGTTCTTTTTAAGTACCCAGCGGCGAGCCGCTGGGATTTAAAAAGACACAGCGCGGAGGAAGATGCGCCGGGCGCCTGCCGCCCCTGGGAGCGGTCAACCGGCGCGGAGCCGGGCCGGCCGGCGGCGGCGAGGCACGACGGTGCGCAACCGTCCGTGTCGCCATTAAGATAAGGCGGGGGGAGGCAACGGTCCCTCTCTCCCGCCAACGCTCCCAACGGCTCACCTTTCATTCAGCAGTGGGCGCGCATCCAGCTCACGCGATCAGAGCTGCTCTGCCCTTAGCGCGTATTTCGCATCTCACGCCATCATGGCGGAGAACGAGTTTGACCTCTCCCACCCATCCCTCAGGACATAGGGGGGGGGGACGCTGAGCGCGCGGGGGGAGGGCACGCCGCCCACCGGCGGGCCGGCGCGCCACCCTCTTCCCCCGGCAGGTAACGGGTTCAATGCCCACGATTACCTTTTACCTATTGAATTAACATGGCCGCGCAATTTGCGGTCTACACCAGTGACTTTAACTGGCCGCGCAATTTGTTTACACCACCATTTCTCTGACTTTATCTCACCGCGCAATTTGCTTGCATTGCATTGTTACTGCTTGTGATTTAATCCATTGTCTCGCTCTGCGCCCATTGGGCAGCGCGCGCCTGCTGCACAGGTTTGATATTTTGCTTTAATTTCATCCTGTAGTCAGACTTTAATAAAAAGTCTTTTTAATCCCTCCGAGCGTCCTGTGTTCTTTTTAAATATATAGTA
>CM059200.1:65409864-65443175 GCA_030323885.1 Branchipolynoe longqiensis
GCCTCCCGCCAGGCGGCGCAGTGGCGCGGGTGCGCGCGCATGTCAGGCAGCTCGCCGGAAGTGCTCGAGGTGATTAGACTCCTGCTGCCACCTTGTAAATAGGGGCCCCGGAACTCCAAAGTCGCCGACTCAAATAGGGACCCCGTCACTCAAAAGTCGCCGACTCAATCGACGAAATGTAATTCCACATAATGCAAATATTTGTTCTTCTATTAGTTCTACTGCTACTTCCTAGCCAGGTGCTCGGCATTAATAGGATAGGGCAAGGACTGGTTGACGCAGTGTCAGGATAATGTGACTGAGTGGGATATCAGTTTGTGGTGCTAGCCACCTGGTCTCCCAGTGGGGAAGCACTATAAACTTGCCATGAGTGTGCACTAGTACAAGTCGGTCATCATCATGCTGTCGGTCGCGATGCAACAAAGACTGCTTTAATCACTTGACTGTCGCTCTTTTCATGAAAGCTGCCTGCAAAAGTGTTGTAGTGCTGCTGGCTTTTGCAAGTTACCAGCAGCACTCTCTCGGGGAGCAAATATAGGATTCACAATGGCAAGAACATGTCCAGACAGGCACAAAACTATTTGTCCCTGCAGTGGCTGGTCGGGAGATGTTGCGAGTTTCATACATCAACCGCCCTTGATGCTGCCACAGTTCCATGGTTTTCTGTTCAGGGTTTGCTCCCTTAGCCTTCGGTTCTGTCAAGAACCTGTACCACAAGGCAGTGAGTGGTTTACAACTCTACAGGGCAGGGGCATCAAACTCCCTGTCCTGATATGACATTAGATGTTGCTAGAACGCAAAACAGCAACACACAATCTTACTTTAGATTGAAATAATTTGTATTTCAAATGGCAATTTACGAGATATTTTATGCTTTCATCCGACAATACAAAATCACAACTTTATTAAAAGGTTATTTGTTTATAGAGATATAAAGCCACACGAAACTTCTTTATTTTTTCTTGAAGATTCATACTGCCTATCATGGATAAGTCTGAATAGACTTGTTTTCACCATTAGACAGTTTGTCGATAGAAAGCCCGAGCCTACACTTTTACCGACCCAAGGGATTTTTAACCTCCCACACCACACAGACATGGTATGAGAGCAACCGGCCTTTGATGACGCTGTAAGTTATACACAGCGGTGGAAATCCAAATTGGCAGAGGTGGGGGCACAGGGAATCGAACCACTGACCTTCAGATTAGGAATCCGACCTAGAAAAAAGTCAGACACTCTAACCACTTCACCACAGAGAACACCACAAATATATATATATATAATATATATTTATATAATAATAACACTCTGAACATACTTTAAGCTTTGAAAATTCATTAGTGGCATAAGTTGTTGTGTATTGTCTGGCGGGATAATGTGAAATTGAAGCAACAGATGTTTGTTTTCTTCTGGTTTAAGAACATCTATGTACACATTGTTAAATTTAATGGGCTCTTTCGGTAGGGGGAATACAAAAAAAAGCAGGGAAATAGGGGGGGGGGGGGCAGGCAGGTGGAATGGCGGGAGAGGAGAGGAGAAGTGCCTGGGGGGGGAGTGGGGAGCTGGTGTGTGTTGGGGTGTAGGGGAAGGGTGGGGTAGAGGGGGAGGGGGAGGTGTGTGATTGGTTTCTAATTGTTAGCTCTCCGAATTAGTAAACAACATCTTGGGAGGGTGTTTTGTTGATGGGTGACGGGGCGGGCCTCAGGGGCCTCGGGAACATCATGTTTCCGAACCAACTAATGGTGTTACACAGCAGGCAACAGCGGGGGTCAAATTTGGGAGGGACCGACGATGGAGGAGCAGGAAGTGGACTTGGAGGGGAGGGGGATCCTGGCTACTCAGTTGGCATTAAGAGGAGGCGGAAGGGAGGTGGGGGGACGTGGGGGGGGAGCGGGGGCGGGGGGGGTGGTGGGAGGAAGTGAGCGTTGGGCAGAGTGGTGCGGGGCCCTCGCTTCAGTTGGGATTAAAGGAGAGGGAGGGGAGGGGAGGAGGAGAGGGGGAGGAGAGGGAGAGGGGGAAGGGGGAGGGAGAGGGGGTGGGTGGGTGGGAATGGGTGGGGGTGGGTGAGGTGGTGAGGATTGGGCGGGGTGGGAAGGGGGTGGGGTGGGGGGTGGGGTGGGGGGGGGGGGGGGGGGGGTAAAGACTGACGGCGATGTTCCTGCCTTCTGCTGGGGAGCCAGTGTGGCCGGAGCTAAGGAGGGGGTGTGACTGTGAGGGGGCGGGGATACATGGAATATCCTAGAAGACACTTCCCCATCTCCCCTTCCAGATTCCAACTAACCACTAATCTTCACTAACAACTAACAGGTAACCCCACCTAACTGGGAAACCAGTCCGCCGGCATCATGACCCAATATCACACTCAGTCACATTATCCTGACACTGAGCCAACCAGTCCCTGCCCTATCCTAATAATGCCGAGCGCCAGGCTAGGAAGCAACAAGTATCAATTTTTAAGTCATCGATTTGACTCCACCAGGGTTAGAACCGACGACCCCACGATCTACCAGCACGGGAGACGGATGCTCTAACACATTCGGCCATCCCATCTGTTCCCAGTAATAATAATATGTTCTATTGAATCTAGTTATGTGCTTAATATGTGCACCCCTCTCTAAGTTGAATATGTAGTATCAAGTTACTATTAGTGAATGTTGAATCCTATGGAGTCCAGTATTTCGGCATGCATGCCAAAATTAATGTTGCATGTTTCCATTTCAAGTATCCCCAATGTTAGCCATTTAATGGGACTGTCACATTACGACGCATCGCACAAAAAGTATGCCGATGTATGTGATTTTTGGCCGCTACGTCGGGATACGTCATAATGCATTGCACGTTTCTTATGCATATGTTGATGTACATTGATGTATGTAGATGTATGTCGATGTACGTCGATGTATGTCGATGTACGTCGATGTATGTCAATGTAGGTTGGTGCTCGTCGAAAGTTGTGTGCATGCACAAAACTTTCGACGTACCACAACGTATGGGTGTTACGTAAGCTGTACGTTATGTATACGTTAGACTTTAGACGTACATCAGATTACGTTATTCACTACGTTGCACTACACTGACCTATGCAAAGGCAGTGGAAACGTAGTCCACATACTGACAACATATGGATAACGTACATCTAATGTATGTCTAACATATGTTTGCTGTTTCTCCACCATGTCTTGAATTATATAACGTATGAGGCATAGTTCTGGCGATTGAATAACGTATATAACATCCACCAGTGTTCTGTGAACGTACCATGAGTGTATTTTGAGTGTTTTTCGCTGGGAGGGACGCTAGCCAGACATTGGCCATACATTGGCCATATGCTATGTATACGGTATGTATGCATCCAACTTTGCCCCCTGTGCCGAAAGGTTTGATGCATTTTGACGTAAAATGTGATTTTATGTGTCGGCCATGCACTTGCGAGATGCGTCGTAATGTGACAGGGCCTTAAGGCCCGGTCACATACACTTTAGTGGACGTAGTTGAAAGTAGTGGAGGCTAACATAGTTGAACGTAGTTGAATATACCAGCATCCGTACTTCTCCATTATGCTAACTTGGTAATAATGTGGGTGGGCCGTGAGTTCCGATTTAATCGTTGGACATGTTCAAAACAGCGCTGCATTAGAGGTTAACGTACTGGGGCGAAGTCTCAGTACTCTTAATGTACTCTAGCATACACTAGCATACTTTAGCATACTTGTACGTAATTGAACGTATTTGACTAGTGGAGGCTAATGTACATTGAACGTAGTTGGATGTCGTTGAACGTAGTTGAACATAGTTGAACGTAGTTGAACATAGTTGAACATAGTTGAACGTACTAGCATCCATGCCGTAACGTATTTATCCATACCAAAATCTGCCATACCTTAACGTTTTTCACCGTAGTTTAACGTACTTATACCACATTTGACCCACATTAATCTATCCTATGTTCAACTATGTTCAACTACGTTCACTAACGTGTATGTGACCAGGGCTTCATTATATTGAATAATGTTTAATGATTTGTATTTACAACACATTTAACAGTGGAGTCGACCATGATTTATTCACAGGCTCTGACTGTGAGGGCTGCGTCGTCCAGTTCCGCCTGGTTCCCACACTTCTCACCAGGGGGCTCGGCTCGCCTGCTTGGAGACACCTGGCGGTACGCGGGCAAATCTCTAAGACACACTCGGCAAAAGAAGGCCGTAAACACATAAAGAATACACCGCGTCACAGTGTTGTACTAACGGGCAGCCGATGAAGAGCGCGAAATGGTTCGCTTTGTTTTGCTTCTTGTTGTTTTGCATCCTATCAACATCTAAGGTCATGTCAGGACAGGTATTGACTTGTAACATTGTGCACTCATGGTGACTTTATTGTGCTGTCCTATTGGGAGACCAGGCCTACTGCCAGCACGATGATCGGATATCCCATGCAGTCACATTATCCTGATATTGTGCTAACCAGTCCTTGTCCTATTTGAGCAATGCCAAGCACCAGGCTAGATAGTGACAAGTATCAATTTTATAAGTCATTGGTTTGACTCAGCTAAGATTCCAACTCCCGACTGTCGTTCCTAATTGGAATCCTGTGCTCGACCGATTTGGCCATCGCGTCTGGTGCACAAAATAGTTGTTGCGAGTGTAGTTTGGCAAAGCCGCATGGATGCAAATAATATTTTGCAGCGACTGACAGTGGGAGTCAGAGATCGTTAGTAGTTAGTACAGTGGCATGCAGACTGGTGGCGCCACCGGTCTCATCCATTGAGGAGCTTAGCACAAAAATGCTAGCTTACGTGAGGAGGATATTAATAATAGCTTAGCCCTATTTCAGATATAATTTATTATAATGATATGAATGGCGGAAGCAGCATCATGGCAGCAGTACAGCTATGCCAACACCTCTGCCAATTTGGATTTCCACCGCTGTGTATAACTTACAGCGCCATCGAAGGCCAGTTGCTCCCATACCAATTCTATGTGGTGTGGGAGGCTAAAGATCACTTGGGTCTGTAAAAGTGTAGGCTCAGGCTTTCTATCGACAAACTATCTAAGGGTGAAAACAAGTCTATTCAGACTTATCCAAAATAGACAGTATAAATCTTCAAGAAAAGAAACGGTGCTACCTTTCTCTGTGTGGTAGAAACATCGCTGTAAAAGTGTCGTAAGCTATGTGATTGCGTTAAGCACCTGTCACACCTTACCGCATTGAGTACCGGACACCACCGGACAAAGAATTGTCTAGTCCGGTGCTCTCTGGTGACAAAAAGTATCGAAATGTACTGAAATGGAGCGCAATTGGGTCAATTGCCACTGGGCGACCGGACAAGTACCGTACAAGTACCGTTTATGTACCATGCATGCACCGGACGAGAACCGGACGAGAACCAGACACGTAATGGATGGGTACCGGATAGGTAACGGACATGTACCGGAAAACACAGACAAACCGGACACCAATCGGACACCAATCGGACACCAATCGGACACCAACCAGACACCAACGGATGGGTACCGGACATGTACAGATGGGTACCGGACATACCGGACACCAACTGGACACGTCAGTCCAGCGGTGTCCGGTAGAAGTTGTGTGCATGTTCAAAACTTGTACCGGACACCGCCGGACACCACTGGACACCGCCTGTCTGGGCACCAGACATGTACCGGACATTACCGTATTTCACCGGACGGTGTCCGGTACCCCAGTCCGGTAAGGTGTGACTGGGCCTTTACTGATGTGACAGTGACCTAAATAAAGGCTTGCGTAATGGACAATGATGTTGCACTGGAAGTAATTCAAATGTTATCCTAATCATATTACTTGCATGCCTTTACGTCGCTTCACTCTAAATTCCATAATGTATGTTCACATGTTTAATATAATATACAGTAAAACCTCTCTATACCGACCCCTCCACCAGTCCACAGATCGAGCACTCCCTACATCGATCGCTTTACTTGGGTCCCAACAATACCATTGTAAGGATATTCTAACTCTCTAAACCGACCACCTCCCTAAATGGACCACTTAAATTCGGTCCCATGGTCGGTTTAGAGGGGTTTTACTGTATCTTGAAGCCATCGATCTTGATGAATAGACATACATGAAATGTATTAACACCCGAAAGCCTTATTGGTCATTAACCATAACTATCATATATTTGTATTCAAGCACTAAATTGTGCGTAATGCTTTGGCATTGCAGGTAATCAGGATCACGAAGACAGACCAAGCCATGCCAGTAACAAGGACGTCCATTGTGTCGCCGACTAGCGGAATTCTGTAGAACTACGTATTTAACTCAAATGCCGACTAGCGGGTTTTTTGTATATCCTCGCCGCCGAATGCATCTCAGGACTTGATAACGTAGTACGCAGTGTGCTTAAACTGTCGACGCGTTACTTTGCGGGCAGGAATTTGCTATATAAGGCGACGCAGCAGTCAGTTTTGGTCATTACGACTGGTGGAGCCAGGAGACGTTAACTAGCCTAAAAAACTTGGCCTCCCACCCGCCCCACGTATGACAATTAATGTAGGGCCATAACATCTCTAGCCTCGTTGTTCTAAGCATTTGTGAGCTGACATTGTATAACCTGACGTTTTAACCTTACCTTAATTAAAGATGCCATAATTATATTTGCTGTCTTTGTGTTTTTCCTGATTACTGAGTTAAATCTTTATTGAATACTTAATGTTATATAGAATACATATTTCCATGTATAATATATCTCTTTTTTTGGCGTATTGCTTTTATTTTCAGCTAGTTCTTATATGTCACATAAATATGTTTGTTAAGAAGATTGGAATTTCTAGCAAAATTGTTTTAATTGCTTCAACTGACTGGACTTGCGACATCTGAAGAACTGTCTCCATTTCTATTAATTAAGGGCGGCTAACAGGTCCAAGGCCTATTATAGCTGTATCCTATTGATTGATTGATTTATTGATTGATCTCGCATGGAGGTAGTAGTGAGCTTGGATTATGTTGGTGGCGCCACCTGCAGCATCAACCATTATTCTAAATATAGTATGTAGGAATTTCCATTATTTATATTCGCATAAGTCTTTATGCATCATATAAATGCCGTAGGCCTATGAGGACGATGTAACTTTAACTTTGATTCATCGAACGTCATTGCCCTGAAAACTTCGACCCAAAGTACCAGGCGTGGTGGCCGAATCGGTAGAGCGCAGGCCTCTCATGCGGGAGATCGGGAGTTTGCTTCCCTGTCATGACTTACAACATTGATACTTGTCGCTTCCTAGCCTGGTGCTTGGCATTAGTAGGATAGGGCAGGGACTGGTTGGCTCAGTGTCAGGAGAATGTTGGGTATTGGGTCATAGTGCCGTCATCCTGATTTCCCAGTGGGGCAGCACTATAAAGTTGCCATGAGTGTGCACTATCACAAGTCGGTACCCGTCCTAATATGACCTTAGATGTTGCCAGGATGTAAAACTGCAACAACCAACCAACTTAACATTGATTCATCGAAAGTCATTGTTCAAACAACTTCCACCCAAAGTGTCCGTTGTTTTCCTGTAGCAGGAAACGCGGGGCTGGCCATTTCCGGTAGCGTCTCTGGAAGGGACTATTTTTCTGGCAAGGTCTGTGGAAGGTGTTCTTTTCTGCTTAACACCGGGTGCTACAAGGCGATGTTTGTTCTGTAGAGTCAATAACTCTAATCGGAGAAACAAATAGGTCCAACTCGTGCCAGCGCGTGCTCAAATATGCTAATGCCCTTGGCCTATTGCCAAGCATGCCTCCATGTACTGAAGGAAACCTAGGTGGTACAGGCACTGCTTCTGATAATGCCGAGCGCTAACTGTCCCAGCGTCATATCAGCCCGACCAGACACTCGGCTCGCTAACTGCTTAGCACTCAAGTCCAGAGAGTGTGTGGGGAGGGCGTTGCAGCGGGGACAGACCAACTGTTTTATCGGATTCAACGGGCTGTTCCAGCTGATTATGTATTTAGGTCACAATTCAATTGTATGCGCAGTTAAAGTAGGTCAATCCAGCTGCTAGGATGATAGGTTGAACCAAAGCTATCATATTATTACATAGTTCATTATATTCATTGGTTAAAGCTGCATAGTCCGATGAAGCATCACATTTTCAAAACCAAAACAAGTATTTCAATTTGAATCTACATATCTAATACCCCTGTCACACTACGACGTAACGAGCCAACGTGAGCCTAACGTGACGATTTTTCGTCATTACGTTGCCGTACGTTGGGTTGCGTTATGATGACGTCATAATGACGTTAGAGTGACGTCGAGCTACGTCATGTTACGTCGTGTTACGTCGGCGCGCGTCAAGGTTTTGAACCTGTTCAAAACTTTCGACGTATCTCGACGTGAAGCCGTTACGTCGGGATGACGTGACAATGACGTTAGGTAGACGTTCCGCGATCGTTATAGCAGCGTAAATGACGTTAGAGTCACGTTATGTCACGTCAGACCGACGGCCCGGGTGGGAGCAACGTGTGGGCAGCGTTTTGCACGTTACGGTCACGTTACGGTCACGTTACGGTCACGTTACGGTCACGTTACGGTCACGGTTACGGTCACGTTACGGTCACGTTACGGTCACGTTACGGTCACGTTACGGTCACGTTATGGTGGCGTTACGGTCACGTTACGTCCACGTCGCACCCGTTACGGCGACGTTACGCTCACGTTACACTAACGCCCGGTCACGTCGCCAATTACCCCTCCCCCCTAACGTTGTCACGTTACAGCTAAGGTCACGACGTACACCAACGTTACTTTCACGTTACGCTCACGTCCACAATTTGCATATTACGCCCATAACGGCAACGTAATATAATTATTTTCACGTTCTTCCTACGCTGACGTAGTCACGTCGTAGTGTGACAGGGCCATAACTTAACTACTGGTGCACTTGTTAAGCATTTGTCACCCCAAAGAATGGAATACTGAGGCAATTTAATAGAACCTATTACTGCAGAAACGTATGGTGGCAGGGTTTTAGCAAGGTTGCCAAAACTAATTTTGCTAGTTTGCACTTCAAATATCTCAAAAGTTAGCTATCTAAAATAAAAGTTACTTCAAGTGAAAGTGTGTATGTGGAGGTACGTATGTGTATAAGTGTAGGTGCATGTGGGTGAGTATGGGTGTATGTGCATGGTTGTGTGTGTGTGGTTATGTGTGTGGGTGTGGATGTGTGTATGTGAAGGTGCATATGTGTGGGCATGAGTGTAGGTGCATGCGGGTGAGTGTGGGTGGGTGTGCATGTGTGTGTTTATGTGTGTGTATATGTGTGTGCATGTGTGTATGTGAAGGTGCGTATGTGTGGGCATGAGTGTAGGTGCATGTAGGTGAGTGGTGGTGTGCATGTGTGTGTTTATGTGTGTGTGTTTATGTGTGTGCATGTGTGTATGCGAAGGGGTGTGTGTGTGGGTATGAGTGTAGGTGCATGTGGGTGAGTGTGGGTGTGCATGTGTGTGTTTATGTGTTTGCATGTGTGTATGTGAAGGTGCGTATGTGTGGGCATGAGTGTAGGTGCATGATGAGTGTGGTGTGCAGGTGGTTTATGGTGTGGAGCATGTGTGTATGTGAAGGGGTGTGTGTGTGGGTATGAGTGTAGCTGCATGTGGGTGAGTGTGGGTGTGCATGTGTGTGTTTATGTGTTTGCATGTGTGTATGTGAAGGTGCGTATGTGTGGGCACGAGTGTAGGTGCATGTGGGTGAGTGTGGGTGGGTGTGCATGTGTGTGTTTATGTGTGTGTGTTTATGTGTGTGCATGTGCGCATGTGAAGGTGCGTGTGTGTGTGTATGAGTGTAGTTGTAGGTGGGTATGAATGTATTTGCATGTGTGTGAGTGTGGGTGTGTGCATGTGTGTATGTGAAGGTCCGTGTGTGTGTGGGTATGAGTGTAGTTGTAGGTGGGTATGAATGTATGTGCATGTGTGTGAGTGTGGGTGTGTGCATGTGTGGATGTTGGTATGTGTGTGGGTGTGAATGTGTGTGCCTGTGGTTGGTTGTTGGAGTTTTACATCCTGGCAACATCTAAGGTCATATCAGGGTGGGTACCGACTTGTGACAGTGCGCACTCATGGCGACTTTATAGTGTTGCCCCACTGGGAAACCGATGACCCGATATCCCATTCAGTCACATTGTCCTGCCACTGAGCCAACCAGTCCTTGCGATATCCTATTTTTAATGCCGAGCACCAGGCTAGGAAGCAACAAGTATCAATTTTATAAGTCATTGGTTCGATTCCCGAACTCCCCATCTACCGCACGCGAGACCCGCGCTCTACCGATTCGGCCACTACGCCCGGTTGTGTGTTTGTGAGTGTGTATGGGTATGAGTGTAGGTGTATGTTGGTATGTGTGTACATGTGTGTGAGTGTGGGTGTGTGTGCATGTCTAGATATGGGTATGGGTGTGCATTTGTAAGTGTGGGTATGTGGGTGTGGGTGCATTTGTAGGTGTGGGTATGTGTGTGTGGTTGTGTGTGCATGTGTAGGTATGGGTATGTGTGTGTAAATATGGATTTAGTTATGGGTAGGCATCCCGATATGAGGGTGGGTGGGTAGGTGAGTGTGTGTGTGGGTGGGTAAATAAACATATGCATTCGAGTCGATTGAAAAAGCAGTGAGTTTTTAAAAGCGAAGAACTGCATTACAAAGAGGCGGCCGGGTTCTAAAGTGACTCTCCATTTTACATGAGCACAACAGGCCTTATGTATGAGGGTGTTCCACATGTATGAGGCTGTTCCTCATGTATTAGTAGGAGGAGAGAAGAGGAGGGAGAGGAGGAGATGGGAGGAGAAGGAGGGGGGAAGGGGAGGGAGAAGGAGGAGGGAGGAGGAGGGGGAGAAGGAGGGAAGGAGGAGAGGAAGGGAGTGAGGAGGGGGAGAAGGAGGGAGGAGATGGGGGAGAAGGAGGAAGGAGGGAGAGGAGGGGATGGGAGGAGAAGGAGGGAGGAGGAGGGGAGGAGGGGGAAGGGGGGGAGGAGCGGAGGAGGGAGGAGGGATGAGAAGGGGAAGGAGGAGAGGGAGGAGAGAAGGGGAGAAGGGGGAGAAGGAGGGAGGAGGGAGGAGTAGGAGGAGAGAAAAGGAGACGGAAGAGGGGGAGATGGGAGGAGAAGGAAGTGTAGGAGGGAGGAGGGAGCAGAAGGGGGAGGAGGGAGGAGAAGGAGGGGGAGGAGGGGAGAAGGAGGGATGAGAGAGGGGAGGGATGATGATGTCGGAGGACGGAGCAGGGAGGACGAGTAGGGAGGAGGGAGGAGGAGGGAAGAGGAGGAGAGATGAGGAGAGGGAAGAGGAGTGGAGTTTTGCTCACACACAAACACCCGCCCACAGAATAACTGCACCCGAGTGGATTTCTTTCTCTTTTCCATTTGACTCCTGTGTTCCGTTTTTTTCCCGGGTGCAGCGTCCCCCACTGTCCGGCGTATGCGGTCTTAATCCGCCACACAACCGCCGCCATTGTTCCGCCACTCGCCGCCAGGGGACGGCTAGGTCGAAGCCGATATCGAATATCGCAGTCCACGTTTGCTCAGAAATATGTCAAACAGTGAAAAATGCACATGAAGAAAATATAACAAAATGTACATGAAGAAAGCACAGTGAAATGTATATGGAGGAAACAGAAGAAAATATAACAAAATGTACATGAAGAAAATCTGGCAAGATGTTCATGAAAAAAAAAATGTAAATGAAGAAAATATAACAAAATGTAAAAGGAGAAAATATAACAAAATGTTAATCAGGAAAATAACAAAATGTACACAAGGAATATATAACAAAATGTACATGTTCTCTGTGGCGGAGTGGTTAGAGTGTCTGACTTTTTTCTAGGTCAGACTCCTAATCTGAAGGTCGGTGGTTCGATTCCCCATGCCCCCAGCTCTGCCAATTTGGATTTCCACCGCTGTGGATAACTGACAGCGTCATCAAAGGCCGGTTGCTCTCATACCATGTCTATGTGGTGTGGGAGGTTAAAAATCCCTTGGGTCGGTAAAGGTGTAGGCTCGGGCTTTCTATCGACAAACTGTCTAATGGTGAAAACAAGTCTATTCAGGCTTATCCATAATAGGCAGTATAAATCTTCAAGAAGAAAAAAGAAAAACATGAAGAAAATATGGCAAGATGTACGTGAAGAAAATATAACAAAATATACATGAAGAAAGTACAAGAAAATGTACATGAAGACATACAATAAAATGTACATGACGCAAACACAACAAAATGAACATGAAGCCATATAACACAATGTACATGAAGAAAGCACAACAAAATGTACATGAATCAGACACAATAATGTGCACATGAAGAAAATATAACAAAATGGACGTACCGAAAACAATGAAATGTACATAAACTTAAAGCTGCATCGTCCGATGAAGCATCAAATTTTCAAAACCAAAACAAATATCTGGAATTGATTCTACATATCTAACTTAGATACCGATGCATGTATTAAGCATGTGTTGCCACATAGCAGGGAACACTGCGTCAATTTAATAGAACCTGTTACTGCTAAAGCCTATGGTGTCGGAGTTTTGGCAAGCTTGTGAAAAATAATTTGACATGTTTGCACTTCAAATATCTCAAAACATTGGGTTCAAATAAACAGTAAGGTCGATTATAATGGTCAGGTTTATCTATTTATCTCAGAAAAATTACAGAAACTCAACACCATCGGACTATGCAACTTTGAGAGAACACAATAAAATAATACTTTTTGAAACACACAGCAAACTTCTTTTTCTAAACACAATAAACTATTATAAAATAGGCCTAAACATACGCGCAGAGAAAGTTGATTATAAAGTGTCTAAAGGTGAGGGGTGGAGGGGCGCTGGGGAGAGGGAAGAGATTGGAAGACAATTTGGAGAAATGGAGGGGGAGGGTTATAAAGAGATGGATAGTGATGCAGAATGGTTGATAGATTATTGGAATTTTACATCCTGGCAACATCTAAGGTCATATCAGGATGGGCACCGACTTGTGACAGTGTGCACTCATGGCAACTTTATAGTGCTTCCCCACTGTGAGACTATGCCACCAGCACCATGACCTGATATCCCACTCAGTCACATTATTTTGACACTGAGCCAACCAGTCCTTGCCGTATGCTAATAATGCCAAGCGCCAAGCTAGGAAGTGACAAGTATTAATTTTTAACTCATTGGTTTGACTTGACCAGTAGACGGGGAGAGGGGAGTTGTCGGAGTGGTTGTTAGAATTTAAAGTTGCACAGGCCGATGGTTTTGCCGATAGATCATTATAATCTACGTTACTTTAGTTTGAAGTGACTTTTATTTTTAAATGGCTAACTTTGTAGATATTTGAAGTGTAGACACGCTAAATTGATTTCAGCAAGTACATCAAAACTCTGACACCATAGGCTTCAGCCATAATAGTTTCTATTAAATTGGCTTAGTAAGCTCTTCTAAACAGCAACAAATGCTTAATAACTGCACCAATATCAAAGTTTGAATCGTAGGAACAAATCTAGGTCAGTAGTTTTTGAAGATTTGATGCTTTCAGCGGAGTATGTACTTTTAATGGAAGTAGAATAGGGAGGGGATATGGCCGAATAGGGGGGGGGGTATTGCAGAATAGGGGGGTATTGCAGAATACAGGGGTATGACAGAATAGGGGTATGGTATAATAGGGGTAATGGCAGAATAATAGTAGTGGCAGAATAGGGGGTAAGGTATAATAGGGGGGTACAGCAGAATTAGGGGGAAAAGCAGAAATAGGGGGGGGGGCTATGACAGAATATGTATGGCAGGGGTATGGCAGAATATGGAGGGTACAGCCAAAATAGGGGGTATGGCAGAATAGGGTATGGCAGAAAAGGGGTATGGCAGAATAGGGTAATGGCAGAATAGGGGGTATGGCAGAATAGTGGAATACAGCAGAATAGGGGGGTATGGCAGAATAGGGGGTATGCAGAATTTGGGGGGTATGGGGAGAATAGGCGGTATGGTAGACCGGGTTGTACAGCAGAATAGGGAGGTATGGCAGAATAGGGGTTATGGCAGAACAGGGGGGTACAGCAGAATAGGGGGGGTTGGCAGAATAAGGGGTATGGCAGAATATGGGGGTATGAAGAATAGGAGGGTACAGCAGCCATTGGGGGGTATGGCAGAATGGATGGAATATAAAGAGGGGGTACAGCAGGGTATGGGGAGGGAAGCAGAATAGGGGGGCTATGGCAGAATATGTATGGTGGGGGTACGGCAGAATAGGGGGTATGGCAGAATAGGGGGTATGGCAGAATAGGGGTATGGCAGAATAGGGTGGGGTATCACAGAATAGGGGTATGGGAGAATAGGGGAGTATGGCATAATAGGGGGTATTGTATAATAGGGGATATGGCATAATAGGCAGGTATGGCAGAATAGGGGGTATTGTATAATAGGAGGTATGGCATAATAGGGGGGTACGGCAGAATATGGGGGGGAAGCAGAATAAGGCGGGCTATTGCAGAATATGTATGGTGGGGTACAGTGGAATATGGGGGGTACAGCAGATTAAGGGGTATGGCTGTATAGGGTGGCATGGCAGGATAGGGTGGGGCATGGCCAAATAAGGGGTCCAGCAGAATAGGGGGATATGGCAGAATAGGGGTATGGCAGAATATGGGGGAACAAACAAAAGCAAAGTAGAAAAACAAACAAAAACAAGATATGCAACGCAGACGAGAAAACTGGAATAACTGAGAAGAAGGCGAAAACACCAGTAACTTATCACCAGTATATATATCAATTTCAACTCAATTCCACTTAAGGACTGGAAATATGATACGAAGCTAAACAAATATGCAGAAGGTCAAAAGACGCTTGTCAATGTATATATGTGAAGTATAAACCTTGTTATGTGCATCTGATTAAAGCTGCATAGTCCGATAGGTTTGAATTTCGATCATTTTCTGAGATAAATATATTAATTATTAGTTTGATCATTTTAATCTACCCTACTTAAGCTTGAGGTAACTTATATTTTAAATGGCTAACTTATGAGACATTTGAAATGCAGTTATGCAAAATTAATTTTGGCAAGCACACCAAAATTCTGACCTCATGGGCTTCCGTAGTAACAGGTTCTATTAAATTGCCTAAAATAATCCTGTCCATGAGGTGACTAATGCTTAATAAATGCACCGGTATCTAAGTTAGACATGCCGAATAAAATCTAGACAGTTGTTTTGGTTTTGGAAATTTGATGTTTTCATCGGACTATGCAACTTTAAGTCTGCCTAGAAAGAGCTTTGTGCAGTACATACAGTGCAGTACATATGTAGTACACAAACCTAGTTATACGCATAATAATGATTTTGTGTATAAACAGGTTTATACATTACATATATGTAACAATTGGACCTAGTTATGTGCATTTGATTGAACTTGCATATAAAGAGGTCTATAGATATGTGTATATGTGATTATATTTACATATATATATATATATATATATATATATGTATTATGTGCATATGTATTTATATATATATGAAGAGTTCAGCCGCAAAACCACATAAACCCCAATCCAAAAATGTAGATAAACATTGGAATCAAACCTTGAAAAAGTCTATTTTTTTATATTCCTTCTTTTTCGTTCATTGCTCCATAACCATGTGATCATATGAAAAGTGGAATTAGTGAGAATTAACATTATTTTCAGGTAAAAATCTGTTATTTAAACTACATTTTTGGATTGGCATTTAGGTGGTTTTGTGCCTGAACTCTTCACATATAGGTATGCCTATAAGTAAATAGGTATATGTGTGTATATATGTGTGTATAAACCGATACATACAAGTATGTATATATGTTCAGTTACATCCAAGCGTCGTGACAGGAGATCGGCTTTCTGGTGTTCTGGCGTTCTGGTGTTCTGGTTGAGGAGTTGACAGGACAGCGGGGCAGACATCTTGGGTGTCGCGAGTAGGCTCTGGTAGATGATGTTGTGAAATCAATCCTAGTAAATCAGTTGTGAAGTAAGACAGTCCAGACTGATGGTGATCCAACTGTCTCAAATGTCTCACCTATCTCACTTGTCTCACCTGTATCACATGTCTCACCTGTCTCACTTGTCTCACCTGTATCACCTGTCTCACTTGTCTCACCTGTCTCACCGGTCTCACCTGTCTCACCTGTCTCACTTGTATCACCTGTCTCACCTGTCTCACTTGTCTTACCTGTCTCACCTGTCTCAGATATCTGCCCTGTCTCACCTGTCTCGCCTGTCTCACCTGCATGCCATGGCTCACATGTCTCACCTGTCTCACATGTCTCACATGTCTGCCCTGTCTCACCTGTATCACATGTCTCACCTGTATCACGTGTATCACCTGTCTCACATGTATACCTTGCCTCATATGTATCACTTGTCTCACTTGTCTCACCTGTCTCACTTGTCTCGCCTGTCTCACATATCTCACATGTCTCACATGTCTCACATGTCTCAATTGTCTCAATTGTCTCGCATGTCTTACATGTATCATATGTCTCACATATATCCCTTGTCTCAGCTGTCTCACCTGTCTCACATGTCTCACCTGTCTCACTTGTCTCACATGTATCACATGTCCCACCTGTCTCACTTGTCTCACCTGTCTCACCTGTCTCACATATCTGCCATGTCTCACTTGTATCACATGTCTCACTTGTCACACATGTCTCACTTGTCTCACCTGTCTCACCTGTCTCACTTTTCTCACATGTCTCACCTGCATCACATGTCTCACCTGTCTCACCTGTATCACATGTTTCACCTGTCTCACATGTCTCACATGTCTCACATGTCTCACATGTATGCCCTGCCTCACCTGTCTGCCCTGTCTCACCTGTCTCACCTGTCTCACCTGTCTCACTTGTCTCACCTTCTCACTTATATATCCCCCATGCACACACACATGTACGTACATACACTCCCTCCACCCACCACTCCTCCAACCCCCACCCACAGCCCTCCCCACATCCCCCACACACCACTTCCTGCTCCAGGTGCGTCAACAACTCCGCCCCCTGGGGTGCTACCAACAACCCCCCCCCCCTCCCTCCTCCCACCTCCCCACACACCGACAACTCCCCACTCCCACACACACGGCAAGCAGTAATCGGAACCACTCAATCACCCCGACCGCACCAAGACCCACCCCCTTTTTGTGACATCCATCAATGTGGCAATAAGAACCTTGCCGTTTTACAGCAACTGTGTGAGGCAGACGACAAGTGGCGAACGCAACATCACAAATTGGCGGGAGTTTCCTAGACGCTGACAGGAGTGGTGGCGTAGTGAGGCCAGATAGCGCTGAACACTGCACCGCTCGCCTAACGTCCACCACACTCCCCCACAGCTATAACAGTGGAGTGTTAGCGTAGGGACTGGTCACCTATTTATGCCAGACGACCACCAAACCACCAGTCACTTGCTAGCCAGACCACACTTAGTCCACACCTCTCTCTATCTCCTCTCCGCTGGCCACGCTCCTCCTTGATTATGTCTGAAAAGAGTTCCAGGAGGGGGAGCCCATGAGCATTTCACTTTCTACTCTTACTCTGTCCATATCTTTTGCTCACTGGATGGTCAACATAGAGCAAATAGACATGGTCCTTTGACTCAATTCTCCTCATTTCTCTTTCCTAGACTCTACCTTTTTTTTGTCTCCCAGGCTTACTTCTCCTCCTGATCAATGGGAGTTGTTTGCTTGGGTGGGGCCCTTTACCTTATTGTTTCTCTCGCTTTGTTCTTGTTGCTGGAACCGCTGGACCCACCTTTACCTGTCCCTTCCTGCTAAATCCTTGCTGCTATCGACTGGATACGAGTGCTGTGCTACCGCCGGACCAGAGTGATTCGTGGCCGCCCCAACGATTCATCCTTTTAATTGTTGTAAAGGCATCCCCAGCTTCTACAACCGTCCCACCAGAAGATTAGTCTGCAACCAAAGATTGGACTGATTTATCGGTACCTCTCTATATTGGTGCAGTTCTGCAGCCAGTAACCGCCGTAAGGTTACGAACCCCCGAAAAGCAAGTGCCTTGAGGTCAGTTCATGACCAACACCCGACCGCTTGGGGAGAATAAATCAAATGTCGGTACCGACACGCTGGTGTTTATGTATTTTTTTTCTTTCTGTGGTGCTGCGATTCTAGTCTGAGAACGAACGTTATCGCACTCAATATACCTATTGTTTGTACGTGAGTAATGGACGCATGCAAAGTTTGTTTTAATTAATGATGCTTTTAGAGTGGGTAGTGGGTAGGGCTCCAAGTGCCCCTTACACACTATCTGACTAACAGTAACACACAATGACTATTGACCCATGAATCAAGCATCACCAGCAACTACATAACATATATGCACTTGGCCCTATATACCTTTTTCCTCTATAGACCATTTGCATTTCCCTATATCATCGGACTATTTTACAAATGGTTGTTGATGTCTGGGCATCACTTGTGACTGTGGGTTCTTTGGTCTAAAGTGGTCGCAAAGTGGTCGCAAGCTGCAGTGTGACTGGAGCTTAAGGTAGGAATGTATGATCAAGTCTAGGTAGGTATTTCGGTTTTTTATTCTTGATACTTTCATCGGACTATGCAGGGCCCTGCCTAGTGGCTGGATGGGCATCAACTTTGTCATCTTGGAAATTACCTATTTCTGAGTAGAAATTAGACGGGTGTTTGTGTCTGCTGTTTGTTTTCAGAGCTGTTGATTCACTTCTTTGGGGTGAGGGCGGGATTCACCAAATTATACAATTACATTTGTTAAATGGTTTTTTTTGTGTGTGACAATTTCTTTTTGTGGTAAGCAGACAGATAATCTTTGTTAGCCTTATCACACAATGGTTCAGGACGGGTTCGACATACCCCGTTTAGGCAGTTATCTCAATGGGCAGTTATCTCGTTCAGAGCTGGATTCTCATTTGACAATGATTGCTGGAAACCATGATGGATTAGCTTGGTGGAGGGCTGGGGTGAGGGGCAGGGAGGGGTGGGGGGGGGGTGAGATCCCACCCATCGGTGGATCTTCTTCTCGGTTGTCCATCAGCAGCGATGATGATGATGATGATGATAGCAACTCATCATTTGTTGTGAACTTGTCGATGACCGATGAGCCCAATTTGTGCTTGGAATGTGCAGCGGTACGTTGGCCATGTGGTGTGTAGCTGCAGTCGGAGAGTCTGTTGGGTGAAGAAGATAATTTGTTCACCGCTGACACTATGGGTGGAAACCAGTATTGAGATTGAGTGGCTGCGGAGGGCTCAAATTTGGGATGTTCCGCTGATCTGTCAAATGTTAACAAGCTTCCTGCAGTGGCGCCCCCTGGTGTCGTCATTCAGAAGCTTTAAAGGATCTGAATTCACCTGGTTACACCGCTACACTACAGATAACACACTGCATACTTCACTTAGTAAGTCTTCAATTGGCATTATAATAGGTATTTTATAGTTCACTAACAAAGTGTTCATTAGCACACCTCGCCCCTCACCCCTCACCCCTCACCCCTCACCCCTCACCTCAGCCCTAGCCCCTCCACCCCCTCACCCCCACCCCTCACCCCCACCCCTCACCCCTCACCCCTCACCCCTCACCCCTTCCCCCCTCCCCCCCCCCCTCCCCCCTCACCCTCACCCCTCGCCCCCTCACCCCTCACCCCTCACCCCTCACCTCACCCCTCACCCCTCACCCCTCACCCCTCACCCCTCACCTCACCCCTCACCCTCACCCTCACCCCTCACACCCCTCCACACCCTCACCCCTCACCCCTCACCCCTCACCCCTCACCCCTCACCCCTCACCCCTCACCCCCTCACCGGGCGCGGGCCTCGCGTGTGGGAGATCGGGAGTTCGGTTCCCAGTCGAGTCAAACCAATGACTTATAAAATTGATACTTGTTGCTCCCTAGCCTGGCGCTCAATACTATTAGGGTAGGGCAAAGACAGGTTAGCTCCGTGTCAGGATAATGTGACTGAATGGGATATCAGGTCATGGTGCTGCCAGCCTGCTCTCCTAGTGGGGCAACACTACAATGTCACCATGAGTGCGCACTGCCACAAGTCAGTACCCGTCCTGATATGACCTTAGATGATGTCAGGACGTAAAGCTCCAACAACCAGCCAACCAATCCTCACCCCTTCACACCCACCCCCACCCTCAACCATCACCCCTCCCCCACCACTACGCCCCTGATATATAGTGGCTGTGGTGCTAATCTATGCCTCACGGACACAATGAAGCTGTCACCAGAACGGCCATGAGACGCCCACCCAGGAAGCCTCGTTCTGGGTGAAAAGAGAATGGTAGCCTCGTTTTGAGTGTTAACAGAACTGGGTGCTCACACTAGTCACATACATCCTCGTTCTGGGTGAAAAGAGAATGGTAGCCTCGTTTTGAGTGTTAATAGAACTGGGTGCTCACACTAGTCACATACAGCCTCGTTCTGGGTGAAAAGAGAATGGTAGCCTCGTTTTGAGTGTTAACAGAACTGGGTGCTCACACTAGTCACATACAGCCTCGATCTGGGTGAAAAGAGAATGGTAGCCTCGTTTTGAGTGTTAACAGAACTGGGTGCTCACACTAGTCACATACATCCTCGTTCTGGGTGAAAAGAGAATGGTAGCCTCGTTTTGAGTGTTAACAGAACTGGGTGCTCACACTAGTCACAGACAGCCTTGTTCTGGGTGAAAATGTTGGTTGTTGGGGTTTTACATCCTGGCAACATATAAGGCCATATCAGGATGGGTACCTATTTGTGACAGTGCACATGCATGGCAACTTTATAGTACTGCCCCACTGGGAGACCAGGCCATCGGCACCATGACCCAATATCCCACTAAGTCACATTACCCTGATAGTGATACTGAGCTAAACCAGTCCTTGCCCTATCCTATTATTAATGCCGAGTGGCGGGTTAGGAAGTGACAAGTATCAATTTTATAAGTCATTGGTTTGACTCGACCGGGAACGGAACTCCCGATTTCCCGCACGAGAGGCCCCCGCATCCGGTTCCCTCGTTCTGGGTGAGAATTGAACTGGCTACCCACAGACAGGCTCGTTTTGAGTTAGATCAAAACTGAGTGCTCACAAACAACCACCTCACCAGACGTGATGGCCAAATGAGTTGAGGGTCCGTCTCCCATTTTGGTAGATTATGGGATTCATATGGTCGAGTCACGCCAATGAAGTTACGAGTTGATACTTGTTGTTTCCTAGCCAGGCGCTCAACATTATTAGGATATGGCAAGGACTGGTTAGCTAAGTGTCGGGATAATGTGACTGGGTGGAATATGGCGCTGGAGACCTGGTCTCTCAGTGGGGCAGCACTATAAAATCACCAGGAGTATGCAGTGTCACAGCCAGTACCTCTCCTGATATGACCTTAGATGTTGCCAGGAGGTAAACTCCAACAAGCAACCAACAAAGGACTTCATTCTGAGTGTTAAGAGAACGGGCTGCCAACAAACAACCTTACTTTGAATGTTAAGAGAACAGGCTGACAGCAAACAGCCTTACTTTGAGTGTTAAGAGAACAGGCTGCCAACAAACAGCCTTACTTTGAGTGTTAAGAGAACAGGCTGACAGCAAACAGCCTTACTTTGAGTGTTAAGAGAACAGGCTGACAGCAAACAGCCTTACTTTGAGTGTTAAGAGAACAGGCTGCCAACAAACAGCCTTACTTTGAGTGTTAAGAGAACAGGCTGACAGCAAACAACCTTACTTTGAGTGTTAAGAGAACAGGCTGACAGCAAACCGCCTTCCTTTGAGTGTTAAGAGAACAGGCTGCCAGCAAACAACCTTACTTTGAGTGTTAAGAGAACAGGCTGACAGCAAACAGCCTTACTTTGAGTGTTAAGAGAATGGGCTGCCAACAAACAGCCTTACTTTGAGTGTTAAGAGAACAGGCTGACAGCAAACAGCCTTACTTTGAGTGTTAAGAGAACAGGCTGCCAACAAACAGCCTTACTTTGAGTGTTAAGAGAACAGGCTGACAGCAAACAGCCTTACTTTGAGTGTTAAGAGAACAGGCTGCCAACAAACAGCCTTACTTTGAGTGTTAAGAGAACAGGCTGACAGCAAACAGCCTTACTTTGAGTGTTAAGAGAACAGGCTGACAGCAAACAACCTTACTTTGAGTGTTAAGAGAACAGGCTGACAGCAAACAACCTTAGTTTGAGTGTTAAGAGAACAGGCTGACAGCAAACAGCTTTACTTTGATTCTTAAGAGAACGGGCTGCCAACAAACAGCCTTACTTTGAGTGTTAAGAGAACAGGCTGACAGCAAACAACCTTACTTTGAGTGTTAAGAGAACAGGCTGACAGCAAACAACCTTAGTTTGAGTGTTAAGAGAACAGGCTGACAGCAAACAGCCTTACTTTGAGTGTTAAGAGAACGGGCTGCCAACAAACAGCCTTACTTTGAGTGTTAAGAGAACAGGCTGACAGCAAACAGCCTTACTTTGAGTGTTAAGAGAATGGGCTGCCAACAAACAGCCTTACTTTGAGTGTTAAGAGAATGGGCTGCCAACAAACAGCCTTACTTTGAGTGTTAAGAGAACAGGCTGCCAACAAACAGCCTTACTTTGAGTGTTAAGAGAATAGGCTGCCAACAAACAGCCTTACTTTGAGTGTTAAGAGAACGGGCTGCCAACAAACAGCCTTACATTGAGTGTTAAGAGAATGGGCTGCCAACAAACAGCCTTACTTTGAGTTTTAAGAGAACGGGCTGCCAATAAACAGCCTTCCTTAGTGTTAAGAGAATGGGCTGCCAACAAACAGCCTTACTTTGAGTGTTAAGAGAACGGGCTGCCAACAAACAGCCTCATCTTGACTGTTAAGAGAACAGGCTGACAGCAAACAGCCCTACTTTGCGTGTTAAGAGAACGGGCTGCAAACCAACAGCCTTACTTTGAGTGTTAAGAGAACGGGCTGCCAACAAACAGCTTTACTTTGAGTGTTAAGAGAATGGGATGCCAACAAAGAGCCTTACTTTGAGTGTTAAGAGAACGGGCTGCCAATAAACAGCCTTCCTTTGAGTGTTAAGAGAATGGGCTGACAGCAAACAGCCTTACTTTGAGTGTTAAGAGAACGGGCTGCAAACCAACAGCCTTACTTTGAGTGTTAAGAGAACGGGCTGCCAACAAACAGCTTTACTTTGAGTGTTAAGAGAATGGGCTGCCAACAAACAGCATTAGTTTGAGTGTTAAGAGAACAGCCTGCCAACAAACAGCCTTACTTTGAATCTTAAGAGAATGGGCTGCCAACAAACAGCCTTACTTTGAGTGTTAAGGGAACTGATGGCTCACAGAGAGTCTTGCTTTGATTGAGATAGAAGTGGTTGCCCACAAACAGCTTGTCTGACAATCCATCTTCTTCGTTCAGCTCTTCCTTGTCCTTTCATACGCCCTGGTCACATACATGTTACTGAACGTAGGTGAACATAAGATAGATTAGTGTGTTCAAGCATGATGTAAGTACGTTAAACTATGTTGAAATACGTTAAGGTACGGAAGGTTTTGCAAATTCAGCCTCTAACGTAGTGCTCTTTTGAACATCTCCAAAGATTAAATCAGAACTCACGGCCCACCCACGTTACTCCAAGTTAGCATGATGGAGAACTATGGATGCCGGTTCGTTCAACTACATTCAACTACATTAGTCTCCTTTATGTTCAACTACGTCCCCTAACGTGTATGTGACCGGGCCTTTAGTACTGCTGAGTTCTACTACTAGGCTAAGTAGCGACAAGTATACGTTTGTAATACATTGGTTTCACTCAGCCTTGATTCAAACCCAGCGCCTGGCCTCTCAGAGGAATAAAAGCCGACAACTACACTCTGATGCTCTCATGTTTCGTTCTTTATTTCTTTCTTCCTTTTTGAAGTTTGAGTGGCGAGAATTAACCCTATGACTATAACCCATTTTTACCACATGAAGTCCACTTTCATAGACAAAATCCATTTTCACTCACGAAAAATGTGAATATCCTTGCAAATAGATGCTTCAATTTTTTTTTTTAATTTTGTGATGGGATGTTTATGCTGTCCATAGCATATAAGCTTGGATGTTCGAGTTTTTTTTCAATGCTGGGCAGTTATCGGTCTGTGTTTCTTAAGATTATGGTTTGTGGTTAGTGATCTATGTTAGTTTTTTTGGATTTTCTTGGCAAGAGTTTTCCTCTATTTATTTTTTCCTAGAGTTAATTCTAGACTAGCCTACTCTATTTACATATTATAGGTGTGTATGTAATAGGTGGTTGGTTTATGTTTGGATTCGATGTTATCGGCTGTTTTCTGGCAGGGGGTTACATTTCATGGGCTGTCCAGCTGGTGGGTCGTGACATATCACATGGCCCCTTGTGGAGCAGCTTAGAAAGGGTTTCCTGGTTTTATTTTGGACAAATATTTGTTGGATGTTTTTAGATCAGGAATTTGTCGTTCCTTTACTGTTTGGGAGTTCCATACTTTGGCAGCCATTTCCAGTGGGCTTCTTTCATGAGCTTTGATTTGGCTTCTGGTCTGCCTTAGTAGTGGTGCATTGTTTGCTCTGGTGTTCCTTATGGCCGGTGCACACCTACCGTTTACGACTCGACCCGACCCGCTTAAAACTGAAAACGGGCCGATTCGTTTTTCGAATCGCGAATCGCAATCGTAAACGGCCGCCTTTAGCACTAAAAACTTAATTTTATGCGCGAATCGCAATCGCTAGGTGTGCGCGGGGGGCGCACACCTAGCGATTTTTGTGCGCGAAACGGGAGGTGTGCGCGCACAAACGGTAGGTGTGTACCGGCCATTAGAGTTTGGGTTAGATGTTTATTGTCTTGCCTGTATCCATACGCTAGCATTTTTAGGTGGATTATTCTTCTGTTTTCTAACAACTTTACTTTAGTTCTTTTGTGTATGTCATAGGTGGGGTGCAGTTTGTCTACTTTGAGGCAGGTCTTTTAAATTACATTTATTTTCTGGCATTCTCTAGGCAAAATGCGATAACAAAATCTGTAAAGCCAATACAGTAAAACCTCTCTAACCGACCACCTCCACAGATCGACCACTCCCCTATATCGATCACGTTATTTGGGTCCCAATAATACCATTGTAAGGATATTCTAACTCTCTAAACCGACCACCTCCCTAGATGCAACACATAAAGTCGGTCCCAAAACGGTTAATTTAGAAAGGTTTTACTGTCTATGTACCCATATACATACGGCACAAACTCAAAACCATTAAACTGTACAGATTTAAAAGGTTTGAAAGCTAAATTTACTTTACTGCGGTGTTGCCTTCAAATTGTGGTTTCGCGTCTGTGGAATGTCGATTGACATTTGGCTCGCCATGGGTTAATAAAGCTCACCCGAGAGTCCCTCAGGCCTCAAGCTACATTTCAGGTGATAACTGCTTATTATTTGCCAACCATTTTATCCGAGCAGACGACAATTACCAAAAGCGGGTGTTCCTGGTGGCTGCGTCTCCTTGGGTGGCCCTGGTGGAGGATTTAAGAACCAGCGGGAAAGAGTTAACCCTGTCACAATTCACAACCACATAAAATATTTTACTGCTCTCAGAAAAAATAAATCAACAACAAAAATCGAAGATAAAGGGGGAGCGGGAAGTAGCTCAGGCGGTAGAGTGTCCACCTGTGAAGGTGTCAGTCATGCTATCGATCCTGCTCAGTGGACCCATTTGAAGATTAGGTTATTTTCCGTTCCAACCACTGGTCCACAACTGGTTCATCAAAGGCTGTGTGAGACAGTATGAGCTGTCCTGTCTGTTGGAGAGTGCATATAAAAGACCCCTTACTGCTTATCGGAAAGAGTAGCCTATGTGGCAGCAGCAGGTTACCTCGAAAGAATTATGTCAGAATGACCATATGTTTGACGTCCAATAGCCGATGATATGAAAATCAATGTGCTCTAGAGGCGTCGTTAAGTAAAACAAGGTTTCTTTTTCATCGCTAAATGGAGAGGGAGTTAATTCTATGGTGTCCTGGGTTAGCCTGGTCATGGTTGACAGCTCAGACAATAAGGACGGGGTGAGGTGAGGGTGGCTGAGATTTATTGGTGTGTTCAGGTGAAAGCATGTATGTGTATACGAAATGTTTGAAAGTTCCTAAAGCGAAAACCTAATGACTTTGAAGCACTATAGAAGATTTATACCACGTGGGAGCTTACTCACATTACTTATTCGCTAGTGTAATTCTTTTTCCTTTTTTTTCTTTTTCTTTCTTCTTTTTTTCTTTTTTTCTTTTTTTCATTTTCAAGTGCTTTTATTCCTCTTACTGACATGTTTAGCGCCTCCCGTCCTGATGTGACCTTAGATGTTGCCAGGACGTAAAACTCCAACAAACAAATAAATGTTAGCGCCTTCTTCTTTTTTTTCTTGAAGATTTATACTGCCTCTCATGGATAAGTCTGAATAGACTTGTTTTCACCATTAGACAGTTTGTCGATAGAAAGCCCGAGCCTACACTTTTGCCGACCCAATGGATTTTTAACCTCCCACACCACATAGACATGGTATGAGAGCAACTGGCCTTTGATGTCACTGTAAGTTATACACAGCGGTGGAAATCCAAATTGGCAGAGGTGGGGGCACGGGGAATCGAACCACCATCCTTCAGATTAGGAGTACGACCTAGAAAAAAGTCGGACGCTGTAACCACTCTGCCAGAGAGAACACCACAAGGTACTGGTTTTTCAACCGTAAATTCCAGTTCTGATATGACCATAGATGTTGCTAGGACTCAAAAGAACAACACATAACCTTCGACCCACAATGACAAGCACTAGTGTAAATACATATATGGAGAATTACAATAACAATTTAGACCAGACGGGATGGCCGAATGAGTTAGAGCGTCCGTCTCCCCTGCTGGTAGATCGTGGGGTCGTGGGTTCGAACCCTGGTCGAGTCAAATCAATGACTTCAAAATTGATACTTGTCGCTTCCTAGCCAGGCACTCTGCATTATTAGGATAGTGCAAGAACTGGTGTTCTCAGTGTCAGGATAATGTGACTGAGTGGGATACCAGGTCATGTAGATAAAAGATTCACCCTGTACTTGTGGTACACCGGTGAACGACAACGTAGTCTAAATACGGGCGAAAATAGCTTTAGTATGGAACAGGGAGTAGAATGCCTGCCTCCAGTATCAAATGGTTACTTATATCGACACGGAGTTGGTGAAATGGGAGAGAATGCAAAAAGACAAGTTGGCGGCCATCGAACGCCATCGATTTCAACTTTAAATTCTATTAAACTATATGTTTTATTATATTTTTCAACTCAAAGGTAGAGGGGAAATATTAAGACATGTAAAAAGAATAATTGTTTCTTCTTAGATTGTGAAATTAGGCTCTCATTTCATTTCCCCTTTTTTTCGACAGCTTTTATATAGGGCTGGTATGAGTTGCCATGAGTGCGCACTCTCACAAGTCGGTACCCGTCCTGATATGACCTTAGATGGTGCTAGGACGTAAAACAACAACAAACAAACATCTAAGGTTGGTTGGTTGTTGGAGTTTTACGTCCTGGCAACATGTAACGTCATATCAGGATGGAGTATCTAAGGTGGATATGTATGATCAAACCTACTGAGTGTTTTTTTTATTAAATGGTATGCCTTGATCGGAATATGCAATTTTAATCAACGTAGTACAGTCTAAAGCTGAGATTCCTTCTACGCGGTATGCGGTATGCGGCATGCGGCATGCGGTATGCAGTATGCGAATGGGAAGATTCCTTCTACGCGGTATGCGGCATGCGGCATGCGGCACACGACTGGCTATATTTAAAAAATAAAAATAAACAAGTATACTCCATACTGCACTGTATATGGCCTAATATGGCATGTATATATATGTAACTCTTGGTACGTCACATGGAGGTTCTTACCTTTATAATTACCAAATTATAGATAAGTATTCATATTTTTGTGGCTCTGGTAGCATTTTTACCAACCAGAACCCCCACCACCACCACTACCATATGTTTCCCCTCAGCACCCCTGTGTGAGACCGTTCCGTAATGCTCAGTCGCCTCTCCTAGTGTTAAACTAATGGACACATCAGACTCAGGTTTCTATTCACACCCTGCGTGCCGCTTACCGCATGCCGCACCGATCGCTACAGGGACCGATCGAGTTGTCCCATTCGCATTCGCATTCGCATACCGCATGTAAGGGTTGTAGCCCATTGACTTCAAGGCGTTTCGATTTTTTGCCGCATTCGCATTCGCATACCGCATGCCGCATACCGCGTGTAAGGAATCTTAGCTTAAAGCTATGATTCCTTACACGTGGTATGCGGTATGCGAATGTGAATGCGAATGCGGCAAAAAATCTAAAAGCATCTAAGTCAATGGGGGTGATTCCTTACACGCGGTATGTGGCATGCGGCATGCGGCATGCGAATACTGAATCGGTCCATGTAGCGATCGGTGTGGCATGCGAATGCGAATGCCCATAGACAACAGTGTTAGAGAAACCTGACACTATGTGTGTGTGGGTGTGGGTGTGGGTGAAAGGACCCAAACCGTCCGTATACTGCATGCCGCATGCCGCATACCGCATGCCGCATACCGCGTGTAAGGAATCCTAGCTTAACCCTGTTAAACCAATGTCAGTTAAACCAAACGATCGGTTAATCCAAACTTTTTTCGGCGGCCCGGCAAAATACTACCATTCATCATATAAAAAGTTGGTTAAACCAAAGTCGATTAATCCAAATTATCAGTTAATCAAAACAAAATTGTTGGACCCACGGCTACTTCCGGTACGGTTAAACCAAACTTTCATGTGGTTATAAGGTCAGCTGAGACCCCACCAACTGTTTTATATGATAAATGGTAGTATTTTGCCGGGGCGCCAATAAAAGTTTGGATTAACCGATTGTTTGGTTTAACCGAGCTTGGTTTAATGGAGTTATACTGTATGCACATAACAAACAATATTGAAAGTGTCCACATACATTGTATATTACATGTGCAACACACGCTTACTTAAAGTCAAAGCCAAAGCTTGGTTAAACCAATGATCGGTTAATCCAAACAAATTTATACGGTCCCTTCAAGTTTTGTTTAACGGGGTTATACTGTATTGTAAATGGATGATGAACCCAGATGCAGAGTGGTCAATTAAAAATATTATATATATATATTTTTTTTTTTAATTTATTTAACGACGTCAAAGCACAAAAGGAAACATCCGATGTTGGGGATAATAATTGTAGATAATAATATGACTTGGCAAATCTATTCTTAGTTGTGATGTGTGTGGAGGAACTGGTTTGAATGGGTCATTTCCGGTTTGCGGGGTGTGTCGTGGAGGAGGGGGTGGCACCAGAATTCACATTATATTGTGTTTGTTTGGGGTTTATCTACACCTTACCAACATTTAAGCTCATATCAAGAGGGGTATCGACTTAATTGCCAAGGACACTACGCATTTATGGTGAATTTATAGTGCTGCACCACTGGGAAACCGCGTCACCAGTACCGTATGGTGCAATATCCGACTCAGTAAGGTTATCCTGATACTCAGACCCCCGGTCCTTGCCTTCACTAGTATTAGTGTTAATGGTGTGTCGCACATATCAATTTTATAAGCTGTGTCTTTGACTCGGTCAGGGATCGAACCCATGACCTTTCGTCCTGGATAACAATATAGACTGATATTTTGTTAGTACTATAATATTAATAATACAAGGCAGTTCTGGTATGACCGGACGCGTTGGCCGAATCGGTAGAGCACAGGCCTCGCATGCGAAAGAGCGGGAGTTTGCGAGTTTGGTTCCCGGTCGAGGCAAACCAATGACTTAAAAATTGACAGTTGTCGCTTCCTAGCCTTGTGCTCGGCATTATTAGGATAGGGCAAGGGCTGGTTAGCTCGGTGTCAGGATAATGTGACTGAGTGGGATATCGGGTCATGATGCTGGCGGCTTGATTTCCCAGTGTGGCAGCACTATAAAATCGCCATGAGCGCATACTGTCACAAGTCGGTACCCGTCCTGATATGACCTTAGATGTTGCTAGGATGTAAAACACCAACACACAAACAGTTCTGGTATGAGAGTGGATGTTGTTAGGACATCAAACCCCAACAAAGAAGCAAAAATAAAATGTAAGTAAGGTTTGGGTTTCCTGGTTTGATGTAGGCATAAGAGCAAAGAGTCACACTTTCAACAGTTAGCACTGGATGCGGTCATCAAATTGAGCATAGAGCACGCTTCCCGCGCAGAAGGTCTGGAGTTTTCCTCCCAGTCGAGTTAACTCAATTACTTACCATATTGATACTTGTCGCTACCTGGCCTGGTGCTCGTCATTATGCTGTTACTAGGATAGAGCAAGGACTGGATAGCCCCGTATCAGGATAATGTGACTGAGTTGGAAATCAGGCCATAGTGTTGGCAGCATGGTCTCCCAGTGTGACTGCACTATATACCACCACCATGAGTGTGTACTCTCACAAGTCGGTACCCATCCTGATATGACCATAGATGTTGCTAGGACGTAAAGTCTAAACAAACAAACTTAGCAGTTGGGAGTCAAGTGTGCATAAGATGTTTATGAGTATGGTTTAATGACACAAGTGTGGGTAAGCACCAGGTAAACAAAGAATATTAACAGGTAACCCCACCCCTCCACACACACATATACCCCCACATACCCACACACACATGCGCACACACACATCTGGCACGATAGGATCAACGGCCACAACTGACACACAGACCTCCGCACAAGACACAAACAAAGAAGTCCACAGATATTCAAAATCCCCACCCCCACACCCCCACCCACAGCAATCCCCACTCCCCCACACTCACACCCACACACACCTCCACACAAGACACACACAACAGAAGTCCACAGATATTCAAAATCCCCACCACAACACTCCCACCCACAGCAATACCCACTCCCCCGTCCACACCCACACCCACACCCACACCAATAGCCACTCCCCCACTCACACCCACACACACACCTCCACACAAGACACACATAAAAGAAGTCCACAGATATTCAAAATCCCCACACCAACACCAACACCAACACCCACACCAACACCCACACCCACTCACCCCCAGCCCTCACCCATACTAACACCCACACCCACATCCACACCCACAACCACACCCACACCCACACCCCACACCCACACCCCCCAACACCCACACACACACCCACACCCACACCCATACCCACACCCACACCCACACCCACGCCCACACCCACACCCACACCCACAACTCCATTCCCCCACACCCATCTCCATTCCCCCCACACCCATCTCCATTCCCCACACCCCTACGTCCACACCCTCACCCACACACCCACACCCACACACCCACACACCCACACACCCACACACCCACACACCCACACACTCACACACCCACACACCCAAAGCACCTATACCTCAGCCTTAAAGTTGCTTGCCCCGATGACGTTCGAATTTTTGCATAATTTTTTAGATAAATAAATCAGATTGACTATAGACCTATTTCATATAACGTCAGCATACGTATCTAGGTCAGTGCGCACACATTTTGGCTGTAGGATGACACAGTGTCACATTGCAAACTCAAGGCTGCATTCCATATATGCGTAATGCGTAATGCGAATGCGAATGCGAATGCGACAAAAAATCGAAACGCATTGAAACCTATGAGCTACATTCCATACACGCGTAATGCGTAATGCGAATGCGAATGCGTCAGAAATCCATTATTCCGATCGCTCCATGTAGCAATCGGTGCGTAATGCGTTATGCGTCAAGCTGGATGTGAATAGAAACCTGAGTCTGATGTGTCCATTAGTTTAACACCAGGAGAGGCGACTGAGCATTACGGAACAGTCTCACAGAGGGGTGCTAATTGGAAACACATGGTGAGCTGGGCACCCGGGAGACATACGGTTAGGGGAAAGCAAAAAATGCTACCATATGCACAGAAATATGAATACTTATCTATAATTTGGTTATAATAAAGGTAGGAACCCCCATGTGACATACAAAAAGTTACATAGATATACATATATAGCCAGTCGTGCTCCACATAACGCATTATGCATTACGCGTATATGGAATGCTGGCATTCGCATAACGCATAACGCATAACGCATAACGCATTACGCAGTACGCGTATATGGAATGCGCCCTTTAATGGCTATGAGCAATCTTCATACAGAAAAAGTTAAATATCTCTAAAACCACACCACCTCTACACAAACCTCTTGGATAACATATAGAAAACATGTTTAACAAACAGATTATATTAAATTGATATGGTTAGGGTTCTGGATTTCTATTAATTTTGAATAAAACTGATGTTTTACACTGCGCGAACCGGCAAACTCAATGCATTGTCAATGGCCATGAGCAATCTTCATACAGAAAAAGTTAAATATCTCTAAAACCACACAACCTAGACACAAACTGCTTGGAACACATATAGAAACATGTTTAACAAAAAGATTATATTAAATTGGTACGGGTAGGGTTCTGCACTTCTATTAATTTTGAATAAAACTGACGTTTTTCACTGCGCGTATCAGCAAACTCAATGGTAGTGTGCCTTCGTTCTGCAGCCAAGCTGCGCACACATACACGATGTTAGCAAACATTGAAATAGGTCTATTATAACCTACTATTCAGTATTTCGGAGTCATTTGGATGGGAAATGGCTAAATCTGGAGCCATTTCAGCTGAAAGAACCTAAAATCATTTTGGTAAGCTTGTTCCCGGTACCACATATGGCATTAGTCAGGTTCCAGACTACCTACACATTAATAGGTCATTCCTCATTACGTGACCATTGCGAGAGGTGAATATGGGCTACAACAAGAACACTTTTGACACTTTCTTCTTGTGAATTATGACAACCACTAAGCACTATGAGATTGACCTAATTGCTTAGTGGTTGTCTCAAAGTAGGTGCCCAAAGGGATGGGTAATAAATTCACTGATTATTCTGCATGGGGTGTCACACAACCTTAGCTAATACACGAGTACCTAAGTTGGATATATCAAATCAAATATAAGTAAGTGTTTTGGTTTTGACAAAAATTGGTTTCATCGGACCATGCAACTTTAATTAAGCGTGCGTCCATTACCTTAATTAGTGCAACCCGTGGTGCACCCCGCACCCCGCAGCCCCCCCCCCCCCCCCCCACACACACACACAATGTGCGCTCCACACACACACCGTGTTACCCTACCGCTCTGTGTAGGATCTCCAAGGTGCCACGGGGACCAGTGTAGGGTAATTAGCGCTGGAACGAGCCATATGGTTGGACCGTTAGCCCTACAGTCGCCCCCCCCCCCC
>CM059200.1:65443674-65468527 GCA_030323885.1 Branchipolynoe longqiensis
ACACACCACACACAACACTCACCACACACCACACAACCCACCCCCACACCCCACTCACCACACATCACACACCACACCCCACACACCACACACCACACCCCACACACCACTCACCACACACCACTCGAGTACCAAGGACTGCATGCAGAGATTCAAGGCCAGTTTGCAGATCACCTCTCCATATACACTGATGGTTCGAAAGACCAAAGCCAGGTAGCTGCTGCGGCAGTCTGCCAACTGGAATACTTTGGCATACGCTTGCCTGATCAGAGCTCGATTTTCACTGTGGAAGCCCGAGCACTCCTTCTCGCGTTGGAGTGTATCGAGGTATTCAACCACACTAACTATCTAATATACAGTGATTCGTTCTCTTGCCTCCTGGCTGTTGCTGGACTGAAAACGAATCACCCTATTCTAGCAATGGTCATTTATAAAATGAACCAACTGGCAACGGATGGGTATGACATCCACCTGTGCTGGGTGCCTGGCCATGCCGGCATACAAGGAAATGAATGAGCTGATCGGGCTGTGAAGAAGGCCCTGAACTGTGATCTTGAACCGTGTCTGATCCCTCACTCTGATCTGAAACCACTAATAGCCACCCACATAAAATCCAAATGGCAACATGTGTGGGATGAAAACATTAATAAACTTAAAGCAATTGAACCATCTGTGGGAAAACCACCACAGACTCATGCGGGAGGTCGGCAGGATCAAGTGGTCCTTAGCCGCTGCCTTATTGGCCACTCGTGGCTTACACATGCTTTTCTGCTCAAGGGGGAACCTCCCTCCTGAATGTATTGGGTGTCAGTCCCCGCTGACACTCAAACACATTTTACTAAGTTGTGTTGATTGTTTGGCCCTGCGCCAACAATTCTACACTGCGGACAGTATGCATGACCTTTTTACTAAAGTAAAACAAGAAAACATTTTAGCCATTTTGAGGGCAGCTGGACTGTACAAACTCAATGGGAGTGTGCCTTCGTTCTGCAGTCAAGGTGTGCGCATACACAATGTTTATCAACATTGAAATAGGTCTGTACACTTGAGTAGGTGGGTGGAAAAGTTGGTCCTGATGTCTCTACTGCTGGAGTAGTAGTGAGTCAAAGTGCAGGAGTGAGGTGGCAGGTTCTCGTGGGAGGTGATAGGTGGCGCCTTGGTCAAGCGAGACATGAAGCAAGAGTCTGGAGAGAGGAATGTGGAACAGCCGAAGCGGCTACACACCCTCGCCATGAATCAAACAGCTGCTTTATGCATCAAGGCGCTGTAGAATCAAACTACGATATGTGACAAGGGAAAATAGGCACTGGTTTATTTCTGCATATTCAGATATGTTAGTTCAAATTGTTCCCGACAGTCTAGACCAGCTGAGACACCGACCACAGACAGGAGTAGGGCCCATTCTGGTGCAATCGGGCCCACCCTAAAGGTTATAAAAAACCCATCCCCAAAACAACTGCACGCAGGGATTGTAAACTACAAAAAAAATGACGAGAGCTCAATTGGTACAGCATCCTATAGCAGTTGGCCCTTCGTGGCCTTATTTTACCATAATAATTCCTATTCTGCTGCATGTTAATAGCATAATTTAACATCACATGTGCCACTCACTACACTACACATGCGCGTTCCCGCAGTTAAAGGTACTTAATCAGATCAGATCATAATAGTTTAAAAATTAAAAAAACTCTACTTCCATTTTTTCCCTACATAGCCAATTTAGATAACGGTATGTTTATTTATAATTTCTTTAGGGGTTTTGTGAGAATGTTAAAGATTTGTTGACTTCAACTTCCAGATGACCTAGTTAATGTTTAGTTTGTTGGAGCTTTACGTCCTGGCAACATCTAAGGTCGTATTAGGAGGGGTGCCGACTTCTGACAGTGCGCACTCATGGCGGCTTAATAGTGCTGCCCCACTGGTAAATCAGGCCGTCAGCACCATGATTCGATATCCCACTCAGTCACAGTATCCTGACACTAATCTATCCAGTCCTTGCCCTATTCTAATAATACCGAGCGTCTGGCTAGGAAGTGAAAAGTGTCAATTTAAAAGTCATTGGTTTGATTCGACCGAGAACTGTTTGTTTGTTTCTTGTTGTTTTACGGCCTAGCAACATCTAAGGTCATATGAGGACGGGTATCGACTTGTGACAGTGCGCACTCATGGCAACTTCATAGTGCTGCCCCACTGAGAGACCAGGCCACCAGACCATGACCTGATATCCCACTCAGTCACATTATCCTGACACTGAGCCAACCAGTCCTTGCCCTATCCTAATAATGCCGAGCGCTTGGCTAGGAAGTGACAAGTATCAATTTTTAAGTCATTGGTTTGACTCGACCAGGGTTCGAACCCACGATCCCATTGTCTAGCAACATGGGAGACGAATGCTCTAACTCATTCGGCCATCCCGTCTGGTTCGATCGAGAACTGAACTGCCAACCTTCCGCACTCGAGGCCTGGTTTGGTTTTGAAAAAAATATGTTTCATCAGACCATGCAACTTTAACTAACAATTATGGACACATTCTTAGGCCAACTTATGGACAGGGCTGCTAAATAGCCTTATTATAAAGACGTGTTGGAATGCTGGGTTATGGAGCTGGCCACATGAATGCTTAATGTTGCATAGTCCGATGGTTTTGAATTTCTGTATTTTTTCTGAGATAAATATATTAGATCGATCACTAGTATCTACTTTACATTAGTTCAAAGTTACTTATATTTTAAATGGTAAACTTTTGAGATATTTTGAGTGCAAACATGGAAAATTAGTTTGGCAAGCTTGCCAAAACTCTGACACCATAGACCCCTTTCAATGTATATAAACATTGTGTATGCACGCGCAGTTCGGCTGCAGAACGGAGGCACACTGCCATTGAGTTTGCCGGTACATGCAGTGCAAAACGTTTATTTTATTCAAAATTCATAGAAATGCAGAACCCTAACCATATACATTTAATATAATCTATTCGCTGAATATGTTTTCTATATAATTTCCAAGCGGGTTGCTTCTAGGTGGTGTAGTTTTAGAGATATTTCACTTTTTCTGTATGAAGATTGCTCACGGCCATTGACAATGCATTGAGTTTGCCGGTACGTGCAGTGCAAAACGTTAGTTTTATTCAAAATTAATAGAAATGCAGAAGCCTAACCTTATAAATTTAATATAATCTATTCATTGAATATGTTTTCTATATGTGTTCCAAGCGGGTTGCTTCTAGGTGGTGTGGTTTTAGAGATATTTCAATTTTTCTGTATGAAGATAGCTCACGGCCATTGCCAATGCATTGAGTTTGGCCGTACGTGCAGTACAAAACGTCTATTTTATTCAAAATTAATAGAAATGCAGAACCCTAACCATTTAAATTTAATATAATCTCTTCATTGAATATGTTTTCTATATGTGTTCCAAACAGGTTGCTTCTAGGTGGTGTGGTTTTAGAGATATTTCAATTTTTCTGTATGAAGATAGCTCACGGCCATTGCCAATGCATTGAGTTTGGCCGTACATGCAGTGCAAAACGTTAGTTTTATTCAAAATTAATAGAAATGCAGAAGCCTAACCTTATAAATTTAATATAATCTATTCGTTGAATATGTTTTTTATATGTGTTACAAGCAGGTTGCTTCTAGGTGGTGTGGTTTTAGAGATATTTCACCTTTTCTGTATGAAGATTGCTCATAGCCATTGAGTTTGCAGTGTGACAGTGTGTCGTCCTGCAGCCAAAAGGTGCGCGCACTGACCTAGATAGCTATGCTGACGTCATATGAAATAGGTCTATAGACTTCTGCAGTAACAGGTTCTGTTAAATTGACTCACTATTGCCTGCTACACAGAAACAAATGCTTAATAAGTGCATTAGTATCTAAGTTAGATATGTAAAATCAAATCTAGATAATTGGTTTGGTTTTGAAAATTTTATATTTCATTGGACCATGCAGCTTTAATCTTGGAAGCTAACTATTACTTAAACTATATTGTTCAAATATTTATCTATCATAGCCTACTACTTTTCAAGTGTAGAATTGATGAAATCATGTAGATTAAAGCTGCATAGTCCGATGAAATATAAAATGTTCAAAACGAAACCAACTATCTAGATTTGATTTTACATATCTAACTTAGATACTGATGCACTTATTAAGCATTTGTTTCTGCGTAGAAGGCAATACTGAGTCAATATAACAGAACCTGTTACTGCAGACGTCTATGGTGTCAGAGTTTTGGCAAGCTTGCCAAAACTAATTTTTCATGTTTGCACCCAAAATATCTCGAAAGTTTACCATTTAAGATAAAAGTAACTTTAAACTAATGTAAAGTAGATACTAGTGATCGATCTAATATATTTATCTCAGAAAAAGTACAGAAATTCAAAACCATCGGACTATGCAACTTTAATGGCTATTAAAAGTTGAATGGAGTGAATCCAGTGGTCGACATCTTGGTTTTTATGCATTCTCTGGCAGTTTATAAAACTGTACGCCAATATAGATAAACAATGCATGCTGGAACCAGGCCCTACACAGCTTGTTTACAGTAGATTCTATGCTGAACACAATTTTTGCTCATATTTAGACACAGTCGCTCACCCCTACATGTGATGAATATTTGATCAACATCAAATTATGCAAATTCAATATGTCTGCAAACTAACTTCACCAAAAGCACCAAATATCTAACCAAAAGACGGGATCACGGTTCCGTCTGCGCAGTCGATTTTATTCCAAATGAATAGAAATACATAACAATTTGGCATAAACATGTATGCACACATACAATAAAATGATCTGATCAATATAGCTAAGACAAAACTAGCCATAGTTAAACATTTTGAGCTAAGAAACATATAATTCCACACAAAACAATCAGTGATATCCACATCACCATTATTAATTCTTGTTCTAAATATTAAAATGCCAAATGTGTCAACATACACTTGTTTCAGAGAAATATATAACCAATATATGATTAACCCTACTAATTTTCTAGTTCTACATATGTCATTAACCAAAGGATATAAATAAAAACATGAATAAAATAAGTAAAACTGACTCTGGCTTTGGCTCTAACACTAGTCTGAGTGCCCAGATTTGTCTAAATCTAATTGCACATGACATAAGATGTGCTGATTATATTGATGTAAATACAATGCTGGATAAATGATTAATATCTTAATTTATAATATATATATACTTTAGATGGTATTCTATGTTTCAAACAAGAGCTGGGATGGGCTGAAACTAGCACATTTCATAGCTGCACCCAGTGTATTAGCATGTGCCATGTGCTTCTCGTGGGTTTGTTTTGCTCTGATGCATCCCACAATTCACCGGGCCGCTGGAACCGTGATGTAGTCTATAATAGATTGGTTGGATGTTGGAATTTTACGTCCTGGCAACATCTAAGATCATAATAGGACAGGTACTGACCTGTAACAGTGCACACTCATTGTGACTTTATAGTGCTGCCCCACTGGGAGGCCAGACCACCAGCAGCATGACCTGATATCCCAATGTCACAATATCCTGACCCTGAGCCAACCAGTCCTTGCCCTATCCTAATAATTCCAAGCACCTGGCTAGGAAGCGGCAAGTATACAATTTTAGGTTATTGATTTGACTCGACCACAGTTCAAATCCCATGTGATCTACCAAATCGGGAGATGGATACTCAACTCATTCTGCCAAGGAATTGTAGAACAAACAAACTCATAAATGGAACGGAGAGTGGGAGAATGCTTACAAACAGCGAAAGAATGCATGCAGTAGAAAGTGACATTTTTTTTTTTGGTTGTTGGTCCATTAGTTGTTTAAGCAGGGGAAATTTCAGTCATAGACGACTGGTCTTCCTCATTCTACTGCTGGTCGATAGAAAGCCCGAGCCTACACTTTTACCGACCCAAGGGATTTTTAACCTCCCACACCACATAGACATGGTATGAGAGCAACCGGCCTTTGATGACGCTGTAAGTTATACACAGCGGTGGAAATCCAAATTGGCAGAGCTGGGGGGCACGGGAAACTGAAAGTGACAAAACGAGGGGAACTATGAGACTATTACTGTCTAGCGGCGAAAACAAGTCATTAGACTTAACCATTATGGGCAGCATGAATACACCGTCACAAAATTTAAATTTGAAAAAAAGCTGAAGCGTTGCTGTTTCCATAGTGAACCCATCCCCATGGCAACCCCCACCCACCCACCCCACTCCCACCCACCCAGCCACCCACCCACCCACTTCCGGCAGTAATTAAACCTGGATGAGACTTAAGTCGTGGGAATGTGCGCAGGTAAATCCGCCATTAAATGGCTCTGGCCCTGGCAGCCCGTGGGGTGGAAGCTGGAGCCCCCGGGCCATGGACGCGGGGTTAAGGTAGAGTTACAACAACGCGCCCCACTCACCAACCACTCACCGACCACCTACAGCCAAATTAATTATATAGCCACACCCACCATCCCACCTCACCCACCCCTCCCACTCACCCACCCCCCATACACACCTACCCACACACCACCCCCACCCACCCATCTCACCCACCTCACCCACCTACCCACCCACCCCACTCTTCACCGCACCTTGTTGGTGGAATCACTGGAAGAGACCACTTAAAGCTGCATAGTCCGATGAAATATCAAATTTTCAAAACCAAACCAATTATCTAGATTTGATTTTACATATCTAACTTAGATACTGATGCACTTATTAAGCATTTGTTTCTACTGAGTCAATTTAATAGAACCTGTTACTACAGAAGTCTATGGTGTCAGAGTTTTGGCAAGCTTGCCGAAACTAATTTGACATGTTTGCACTCAAAATATCTCAAAAGTGTACCATTTCAAATAAAAGTAACTTTGAAGTAATGTAAAGTAGATACTAGTGATCGATCTAATATATTTATCTCGGAAAAAGTACAGAAATTCAGAACCATCGGACTATGCAAGGGTTGAGTACTCGCTTCCCACGTGGAAGGTCAGGGGGGGGTTTCGATTCAACGATTCAAACCCCAGGCCGAGTTGAAACAATGACTTCCAAATTTATACTTGTCGCTGTTGATGTTTGCTCGGCATTGCTAGGATGGCACAAGGAGCAGTGGAATGAGGAAGGAAGAGCAATTGTTTGAGATTGGAATTTCCGTTGCGTAAATTTGAATAGTCCGATGATTTTGAGTTTCTGTAATTTTTTAGCGATACATATTTGATGAAGATAATAGATTAGGTTAGCTTAGAGTAGATAGAAGTCAAGTTTATTTTAAATGGCCTACTTTGGAGTTATTTAAAGTGAAAACATGCCAAATTAATGTTGGCAAGCATGTCAAAGCTCAGACACTTTATGCTTCAGCGGTAACAGGTTCTGTTATATTGGACCCTTCTATACATCAGCGAATGCAAACCAATATATGGCGTGTCTATGTAGAATCAAATCTAGATAAATGTCTTCATTTTGACAATTTTATGCTTTCCTTGGTTTATGCAGCTTTAATAAATGGATGGAACAAAACTAAAATTCTTGCTAGGTTTTTGAAACGCCAAATTTCTGAGATTCCAATTTGAAAAAAAAAGCAATATTATCCATGGTCTGGGGTATGTAATTAAACAAAAGCTAGGAAGGGGGGGGGGGGGTTAGTGGATCTAATAACCGTTGCGTGGAACATGTACAGTGAGCTGGCACCCGCAACATTAGTTCTTGCCACCACCAATAGGGGGCGAATAGGTGGTGAAAAGTCTCTGTATTATAAGATACTTTAGCTCCTACAAGGAACATTAGTTCTTGACATTGTCATCAGAGGGCGGGTTGGTGGGGAAATCGCTGTACAGTGAGCTGATACCCACATTTTTAGTTCTTACTGCTGTCACCAGAGGGCCGGTTGGTGGTGGAAATCCTCTATTTATAAGACCTTTTCCACAGAACATGCTTCGCTATGAGCTACTGCAGGACTAAGCACCTGCAAACATTAGTTCTTGCCACTGCCGTCAGAGGGCGGGTTGGTGGTGGAAATCCTCTATAAGACCTTTTCCTCGGACCATGCTGCATCATGAGCTGAGCCCATAACGTTAGTTATTGCCACTGCCACCAGAGGGCGCGTTGGTTGCGGACATTTTTTTTTAAAGGTTTTTTTTTTTCTTTCTTGGAGATTTATACTGCCTATCATGGATAAGTCTGAATAGACTTGTTTTCACCATTAGACAATTTGTTGATTGAAAGCCCGAGCCTACACTTTTACCGACCCAAGGGATTTTTAACCTCCCACACCACATAGACATGGTATGAGAGCAACTGGCCTTTAATGTTGCTGTAAGTTATACTCAGCGGTGGAAATCCAAATTGGCAGAGGTGGGGGCACGGGGAATCGAACCGCCGACCCTCAGATTAGGAGTCTGACCTAGAAAAAAGTCAGACACTCTAACCACTCCGCCACAGAGAACACACTGAGTGCCCACTTCTCGTCTGGCAGGTCGTGGGATTCGAACCCATGAGGTTCAAATGAGACAAATCAACAGACCATGCTGCACAGTGAGCTGCTACCCATAATATTAGTTCTTGTCACTGCAATCAGAGGGCCGTCCTGATATGACCTTAGATGTTGCTAGGACGTAAAACAACAACAAACAAACAAACAACAAGCCCTCAGAGGGCATGTTCGTCATGGAAATCCTCTATGAGACTTTAGAACAGAGCACGTTGTACAGTGAGCTGCTACCCGCAACTTTAGTTCTTGCCACTGCCGTCAGAGGGCAGATAAACGCGTAGGTGGGTCGGCAGTGAACATGCTCTGCCATAATTTAAAACCATCTTTTAATTACATCCATTGATAAAGCCGCGTAAATTTCAATCGCAAACAATTGGCCTTCCTCATTCCACCGTTCCTTGCCGGCCTATCCTCTAAGTGACAGGCTAGGTAGGCAATGCCAAGTATAAATCATTAAAAGTTATCGATTTGACTCAGCTGGAATTTTAAACCCCGCTGGCCGGCTTCGATGAATCCCACGACCTGCCACACAGGGGGGAATCGGGTGCGTGCTCAACTCATTTGGCCCCTTGGTGCTGTTTGTGCGTTGTCGGCTGCGAATTGTTGGCTGCGTTTGATTACACATTCACCTGACGAAGCCATCAACGTGCGACATCCCCGTGCCTTGTCTCCCGCTGAATGAATCCACACCCGATACCCACGCCCCCTGGCGGGATGAATGGGACGCTGGCCATGTTTGTCTTACCTGGGGGGCGGGTTGTATTAACTACTAGCTACCACTCAGCCACTGATTTCTTTTTGGATTTTTTTTGCGATAGCATTTTTATATATTTTCATAAATACATGGATGGTATTAGCGGTGGGGGCGGGTAGGTGAGATTGAGTGGTTGGACTGTGAAGTATTGTGTTTGTGTTTGTGTTTGTGTTTGTGTTTGTGCTTGTTTGATCTGGTTTATTATTTGGTGGGTTCTTAAATTAAAATTTGGTGTGGATTCATGGGTGGGCGTTGTTTGCGAGGATGTACACTGTATGGATGGGTATTTGCAGTGTGAATGGGAGGAGTTGACAGGTAGGGGAGGGAGGGGAGGGGAGGGCGAGAGGGAGAGTAGACAGGAGGAACGGGAGGGGGGGGGATGGGGATGGGGGAAGGGGGGAGGGTGTGGAAGGGAGAGGGAGGGGAGGGAGACTTGAGGATAGGAGGAAGCGGAGGGGAGGGGGAGGGGGAGGGAAGGGGAATGGGGAGGGGATGGAGTGGAGAGAGGAAGGGGGAATGGGAAGGAGGAGAGGGTGGGGGAGGGAAAGGGGGAAGGGGAATGGGGGAGGAGGATGTGAAGGGAAGGGAGGGGGGAAGGGAAGGGAGCGATGAGGTAGGGGGAAGGAGGGGGAGGGGAGGGGAGGGGGGGGAGGGCAGAGGAGGGGGACGGGAGGGGGAGGGGGGAGATAGAGGGGAAGAGGGCCGGAAAAGGGATACCGGGAGGTGGGAAGGTAGGGATGTGGGGATGTGGGGGTGGGGATGTGGGGAGGTGGGAGATGAGGATGTGGGGCTGTGGGGGGATGTGGGGAGGTAGGGATGTGGGGAGGTAGTGGGGAAGTGGGGGGTGGTGGGGAGAGGGGAGGTGGGGAGTGGGGAGGTGGAGAGGTGAGGATGTAGGGATGTGGGGATGTAGGGATGTGGGGGTGTGGGTGGGGGGGGGGATGTAGGGGCCGTGGGGAGGTGGAGAGTGGTGGGGATGTGGGCATGTGGGGATGTAGGGATGTGGGGATGTGGGGAGGTAGGGGGAGGTAGGGGAGGTGGAGAGGTGAGGATGTAGGGATGTGGGGATGTAGGGATGTGGGGGTGTGGGGGTGTGGGGATGTAGGGGCCGTGGGGAGGTGGAGAGGTGAGGATGTGGGGGAGGTGGGCATGTGGGGATGTAGGGATGTGGGGATGTGGGGAGGTAGGGAGGTAGGGGAGGTGGAGAGGTGAGGATGTGGGGATGTGAGGATGTGGGGATGTAGGGATGTGCGGATGTGGGGAGGTAGGGGGGTGGGGAGGTGGAGAGGTGAGGATGTAGGGTGGTGGTTATGTTGGAATGGGGGTGGGGTGTGGAGGTGGGGAATGAATACCTGAGCTGTCAATACTATGTCCCCTGACAACAACACCCCCCACACCTCCACACCGCCATCCCCCAAGTATTTCCAGGCATAGTTTGGATAGCACCCCACAATGGGGTGCACAATGGGGTGCACAATGGGGTGCACGATGGGTGCACAATGGGGTGCGCAGTGGGGTGCGCAGTGGGGGACTGGGCTACCATTGTTTCAACGTTACTCCATCTCTCATTGTCCCAAACCCCGCACCGCTCCCCAACTACTCACCCCCACCCCCCCTTTGTGACGTCACCGCTCGGCGTCCATTGGACACTGACAAGTCGATGACTACTTGCCTGATACTCGATGACTGCTGATTAGTGTAAGTGCACCCTTGTGGCTGACACATGGCAAGCATGGGACAGGAACTGGAAACCTTGTCCTGTTGTTTTTACTGTGTTTATATTATATATATTTAATTCGATGCCATTTTACGAATGACAATCACAGCTTCCTCCCCAGGGCTGGTTGAAGGTACAGTACAACCCTGTTAAACCAAGCTCGGTTAAACCACACACTCGGTTAATCCAAACTTTTTTTGCCGGCCTGGCAAAATACTACCATTTATCACATAAAAAAGTTGGTTAAACCAAAGTCAGTTAATCCACATTACCGGATAATTCAAACAAAATTGTCGGACCCCGGTATTCTTAAACCAAACATTCATGTGATTATATGGTCATCTGAGACCCCACCAACTTTTTTATATGATAAATGGTCCTATTTTCTGGGCCGCCGAAAAAAGTTTGGATTAACTGATTGTTTGGTTTAACTGAGCTTGGTTTAACGGGGTTATTGTGCATACATAAAAAACAATAATCAAAGTGTCCACATATATTGTATATTACATGCCTAATGCACCCGCGTTTTTCCCAAAGCAAAGTCAAAGTTTAAGCAAAAGCTTGGTTAAACCAATGATCGGTTAATCCAAACAAATGTCTAGGGTCCCTTCAAGTTTGGTTTAACGGGGTTATACTGTACTGGCAACTCGGGTAGTCGCGCTGGGCGCCACCTGCTACTCCTAGGGGGCGCTAGATATAATTTAAGTGTTTATTCTTATTCCTATTCAATTCATAATTCACATTGTTTTCTTTCGTACCATGAATGCTAATTTGTCAGCATTTGTAAATGATCACTTTGCATTTGATAATACTTAATAGATTATTAAACGTTGTTCTTGTAATAGCGCCAAAGTACAGCTTGCCTGGGTTGCCGGCAACCCTAGGGATGTTCCTCTGACCTGTCTGTCAAACAATCATCACAGGTCTCCTGGTCGAGTCAAACCAATGACTTACCAAATAGATACTTGTCACTTCCTAGCCCGGCGCTCAACATTATTAGGATAGGGCAAGGACTGGTTAGCTCAGTGTCAGGATAATATGACTGAGTGGGATATCAGAGCATGGTACTGGCAGTCTGAGTTCCTAGTCGGGCAGCACTATAAAGTCATCATGAATGTGCACTGTCAAAAGTCGGTACCAGTTCTGATATGACCTTTTTTCTTTTTTATGGTAGATTAGTTGATTAAGCAGGGGACATTTCAATCGTGGATGATTGGTCTTCCGCATTCCACTGCTCCTTGCACTATCCTAATAATGCTGAGCGCCTGGCTAGGTAGCGACAAGTATCAATTTTTAAGTCATTGGTTTGACTCGACCAGGTTTCGAACCCACAATCCCATGATCTACCAGAATGGGAGACGTACGCTCAACTCGTTCGGCCATCACATGTAAAAGCGATGGTTTGAACAAAAAACAAACATTTCTCACCGTGAATATGGCCTATGCTGCCGACACGGCGTAAAGCAACCACCAATCAATCAATCAATCGTTCGGCCATCATATTTAACTCGGACGTTAACTGACCACTTGTTCGGGATTCATTGCTGTATAGAAGCGAATATCAAGTAAATTGAATAGAACCTGTCACTGCTGAATCGCATATTCTTCAGAATTTTAATCTGCACCCGAAAATTTATTTGACACTGTTTCACTTTAAATATCTCCAGAGTTAGCAAATTTAAATTGAATAAAGCTAATTCAAACTAAAGTATGGTATGTATCAACAGTCAATTTGATATTTCTATATCAAAATATGGCAGACATTCAAAACTATTGGGTTGCGCTACTGTAAAGTGGCTATCAGTATCACACATCACTGGATTGAGCAATGGACAGAATTGTCTAGTCCGGTGGTATTCGGGCGTGATAAGTATCAAAATGTATTAAAATGTGTCAAAATGTTGCGAGTTTGGGTCAATAGCCGCTGGACGAACGGACATGAAACGGACTTGAAACAGACATGAAATGGACATGAAACGGACATGAAACGGACATGAACGGATAGCCAATGGATGAAACAAACTCACACCAGACAAGAATCGTAGACGTCAATCCGGCGGCATTCATTCCAAGTTTTGTGCATGTTCAAAACTTGTACGGAAACAAACCGGCCTTTGCCGGATATCAACAGACTTTGTTCGGTTTCTTTCTGTTTCCCCCAATCTGGTGATGTGTGACAGAGCCTTAAGTATTCGTCTTCATGCATTAACTCTCTCCCCATCTCGACTTCTGCAGTAACAGGTTCTAGTAAATTGCCTCAATATTCCCTTTTTTAAATTTTTAAATTTTTATTGAGGCTGTATTTATACTGTCCATAGCATATAAGCCCAGGTACCCAGGCTTGTTTTCAATGCTGGCTGGTTGTAGTGTTGGTGTTATCTTACCACACAGTAGCTGCTGATAAGTTATTTGATTGCCTGCATTTCAGTAGCAGATAGATAATTGGTTGGTATGGTTAGTAGCCTATGTTAGTTTTTTTTAAATTTTCTTGGCATATATGTATCTTATTTTGTTCTACTCTTATTACTAGACTAGCCTACTCCTATTTACACATCATAGGCTTGTACGTACCTGTGTGGTGTGTTATCTGGCTACTCTTGGCATGGTTACCTTCCATTGGGCGTCCCGCTGGTGGGCCCTTTTATGCGGCGACAAATGTTTAATAAGTGCACTGATATTTCAGTCAGATATGTAGACTCAAAATTAGATAATTCACAGAACGGAGACAAAGTTGGTATAATGGGTTTTTTAATCTTCAGAATTTCACAGTTACAGTTTAGTTGAAGTCGATGTACAGGAACCAGCATTAGATAATTGTTTTGATTTTGAAAAATTGATGTTTTCGTCGGACAGTGCAATACATGTGCATATATGCATATGAAGAGCTTAGGCACAATACCCCATAAACACCAACACAAAACTTTAGTTAAAACAAAAGATTTCTACCGGAGGATAATTTTAATTCTCACTAATTACACTTTTCTTGTGATGAAATGGTTATGGAGCAATGAACCAACAAAAATAGGAATGTAAACACATTTTTGTTTTTGAAGGTTTACCTCCAATGTTTATCTCAAATTTTGGATCGATGTTTATGGGTTTTGTACCTGAACTCCTCGTATATATCACCATACATATGCATACAAATAATATATATGCAAATATATCTATATATTTGCACATTTAGCCTTTCTTGTGTTAATCAGCAGAGATTTATTGCGCGTATACCCCCCCCCCCCCGACCCACCCACCCCCAACAATCAACCCCCCTCCACACACACACACACACACACACACACACACAACCCCTAGTGTGATGCCGACCCACATTCGTGACCCATCACTTAAATAAAACTCAAATTAAAAGTAATGGCGTGTGCCGACTCCTTGGTGGACATTCTCTATTCTCTAGATACCGGTGTCGTAGTTTAAAAAGAAGCTGAGAGATATTAAGACCGACTCATGGACATCACGCTCACAGCAGAGAGCTAAATGGAGAGTGACAGTCAAGTAATGAAAGCAGTCTTTGTCACATCGCGACCGACAGCATGATGATGATGATGAGTTTAAAAAGGTACCCGGTTTAAAAAGGGGCTCTTCACAATGCGCATGCGCAAATCTTTCCGCCTGATTAAGATTGTACCCATGTTTAATAACTTATTAATTGCTTGTTAACTTGTTCGTGCAGAAGATAATATATACTATCAAACATAAAATAGTCACTACGATGATTACTGAATGAATCCTTGCTTGTCTCGCCCTACATTTCAAGAGAGCTCCTCCACAAGCCAGAAATTCAGATAAGATTTCAGGATTGCCATTCGACTTTGACGCATGCAATTTGTGAAAAGCCCCATTTTAAACCGGGTACCTATTTAAACTGCGACACCGGTGTTGCAGTTTCCGCGGCACACCAGTTTGCGAGGGACACATACATACAAATGCATTGTCAATGGCCGTAAGCAAATGTTCATACAGAAAAAGTCAAATATCTCTCAGATTACAGCACCTAGAAGCAACCCACTTGGAACACATATAGAAAACATATTCAATGAATAGATTATATAAAATTTATAAGGTTAGGCTCCTGCACTTCTATTAATTTTGAATAAAACTAATGTTTTGCACTGTGCGTACCGTCAAACTCAAGCCATTGTCAATGGTCATGAGCAATCTTCATACAGAAAATACAGAAAAAGTGAAATATCCCTAAAACCACACCACCTAGAAACAAATCGCTTGGTACACATATAGAAAACATCTTTACCAAAAACATTCTATTAAATGTATAAGGTTAGTGATGATGCTGTTCCATTTTGACGCATGCGCAGAAGCGATGTGTCCCTCGCAAACTGGTGTGCCGCGGAAACTGCAACACCGGCCCCAGTCCGCCACCATCTTTGTGAGCGAGTTTAATTTGGTCTCCTCATCGCAGGAGCGCGCTTAGATAACCACCCCATCAAAGGGGACACTGAAGATGGGGGAGGGGGCCAATGGGAGGGGGCGTGGACTTGGAAGGGCCATTCCGGTAGACACCCCCCCCCCCCACCCCCACCCAAGCCATCACCACCATATGTTTTCCTTCAATCAAATTCTACTCGACACCTGGACCAGTGCGCGGCGCCAGAGTGGGCGTGGCCCCTTCTTAGCAACACAACATCGAGGTGGCAATTCTTTGCAGCGCCAGCTATCAAACGATATTGATGGAGGACGTGTGTCTGACGATTAACTGATAAAGTGATGGGGGGTTTGTGTACGCACATGGGTGGGAACTCGTCTATTGATATAGATATGTACATGTCTACATGCATGTCTATAGACATATGTATATACCTGTCTAGGCCTACATGCATTGGATGTCTATTTACATGTCTACATGCATGTCTATAGGCTTATTTATGTACATGTCTAGGCCTACATGCATTTCTATTTATATGCCATGTCTATGTACATGTCTACATGCATGTCTATATACATATTTATGTACATGTCTAGGCTGACATGCATTTCTAATTATATGGATGTCTATACACATGTCTACATGCATGTCTATATACATATTTATGTACATGTCTAGGATGACATGCATTTCTAATTATATGGATGTCTAAGTACATGTCTACATGCATGGCTATGGACATATTTATGTACATGTCTGCATGTATATGGTGTACAACTATGAGGGGGCTCTGAGAAATACCGATAACTCCTCTCCATATTCATCAGATACAGGTGGGGATCTGGACATACAGGTGTAGGCCTTCGTCCAGTAGCTACATAACATAACATAACATAACTAACATAACATAACATGACATGACATAACATGACATGACATAACATAACATGACATAACATGACATAACATGACACAACATGTATGTTTATGGATATGTCTGACTCTGTACTAGATAACGGATTCACCTGGTACTCGCAGTACGTGGGTGAACGACAACGTAGTGTAAATACGGGCGAAAATAGCTTTAGTATGGAACAGGAAGTAGAATGCCTGGCTCCAGCCTCAAATGGGTTCTTATATCAGCACAGAGTTGGTGAAATGGGAGAGAATGCAAAAAGACAATATGGCGGCGATAGAACGCGTCGATTTCACTTTTAAATTCTAATATGAATAAGCTATGCTTAGGACCGACCCCCCAATATAACTACAGCAAAGTATTTTATGACTGCCCATGTATTTTTTTTTACTCCACTCGCGGTGCTCGATTTGAAATTCTAGCAACTCGAGATCGGGTGACCCGAGTCACGGTCGTGATAATCGAATATGGCCGTCTCCATGTTTATGCCAAATTGTTCTTTATTTCTTTTAATTTTGAACAATATCAAAGTTTTGAACTGCGCATATCGGCAAATTCTATGGCAGCGGGAATTTGTTTTGATATATTATTAACCAATAACTGTCGTCCACCCTGCTTGCTGCGGACCGAAGTTCGACGAGCGATTTCCGTTTCCGTTTGGTGGATTTGGATTAGTCTGTCAGGGACACTAGTTTACAAATGGCGGCGCCCATAGGGGGTTATTTCCGTTTCCGTTTTCTGGATTTTGGTGATTTCATTTCCCACCTCTATGGGTAGGAGTATTGTTTATGTGTATATATCTACATGCGTTAGTCTTAAGCCTCCCCGTGGGTGGGTCGGTATTAAACCAGATGTTTTATTATATTTGTCAACTCAAAGGTAGCGGGGAAATATGAAGACATATACAAAGAATAAATGTTGCTTCTTAGATTGTGAATTTAGGTTCTCATTTCATTTCCCCACATTTTCAACAGCTTTTATATTGGGTTGGTATTCACCCGTGTACTGCAAGTATGGGGTGAATCCTTGATCTACTCTGTACATGCCTACATGGTATCAAAGTGAAAACATTGAATAGTCACTTACTTACAATCTTTGGGTGGGAGTAGATGTTTTCCTTTTTATGTTTATCTCGCTTTGGGAGAGACCTTCTCAATATAAACCTTCTGAGGTAGAATGCCAGGTTTTTGCTAGAGGGGAAAATGGGGAAAATTCCGTACCCTTGAATTTTCTGAGGGTAGGCCTCTATCCCCTCAAATTGTTGGGATAATTTTCTTTAAAGGTTCTTGAAGGAGCCAGAGACAACAAAGCCAGCATCAATATACAGCATTAGTATACAACAGTAATCACAGCAGTGTTCATAATTAACCAAGTGATGTTGAAAAATAATATCCCCCCGCCCATTCTGCGCACCCTCAAATTATCTTTTGCCGGAAACCTTGGATGCCACTAATCACTAAATCAGTGCCATGCTTCATGCACTGTCACAAGTCGGTACCCGTCCTGATATGACCTCAGATGTTGCTAGGACGTAAAACAACAAAACGAACAAACTATGTGGTGTTGTTGTTGAGGCGGGTGAGTAAAGAAAGTGTTGTTGTGCTTGCAGGAAGGCGGGAGGTGTTGTCCTACCAGCGAAAGTCGGAACGACCGGTGTGGCGTTTTCAGCCGTGCGCCAGTTTCAGCCGTGTGCATAGACTTAAACTCAAGGCATTGTCAATGGTCGTGAGCAATCTTCATACAGAAAATACAGAACAAGTGAAATATCTCTAAAACCACACCACCTATTAACAAATCGCTTGGTACACATATAGAAAACATCTTTACCAAAAAGATTATATTACATTTATAAGGTTAGGGTTCTTGATTTCTATTAATTTTGAATAAAACTAATGTTGTGCACTGCGCGTATGGTCAAACTCAAGGCATTGTCAATGGTGGTGAGCAATCTTCATACAGAAAATCCAGGAAAAGTGAAATATCTCTAAAACCACACCACCTAGAAACAAATCACTTGGTACACATATAGAAAACATCTTTACCAAAAACATTATATTAAATTTATAAGGTTAGTGACTTATGACCATTGACAATGCCTTGAGTTTGAGTCTATGCACACGGCTGAACACGGCACACGGCTGAAAACGCCACACCGGCAAATATGTGAAGAAGAATGACAAGAAGGTGAAGAAGCTCCACCATAGTGGAGCTGCCCTTCATCTTCTGACCATCCTCTGACATCCTCTCCAACCTTCCATCGACATTACCACATCATTTATTAATAGCTACATCTACATAATAATGTATTGCAAATAGTAGTTTAAAGAAAATGTGTAAGATAGCAATTGCTATTTTACAATTGTACTTCAACCCATCAAACACCTGTATTTAATCCTATTTAATCATGGGAAGTTGTAAACTATTTGCATAATTTGACTACCTCCTTGACTTCATTGCGAGGTAAAACATTGTTCACCGATGCAAAATAAATGGTTTCATGCATATATACTCAGTTTGGTGTTGTGTCGTTCAAGTTACCCGGGTAGAAGTTTACTAACATGCTTAATAGCTAAACTAACATTATTTAGCTTTTTAAAAACTTAATGTGAAGTATAAAATGGAATTTTATATCAATATTATAGTAATGGAACTGACGTAGGTTATCTGTATGACGGCCTGTGGAAAGTTCTAGAACAAGTAGCTTGAGCTGTATGGTTAGCACTTGTGTGTGCATGCAAGTAGGGCTGGTGCGTGCTGTGTAGGGGTTTATAAGCCGGCCCCACACAGCCGTGAGATGCCTGCTGCCACTGAATTTTGTTTTTAATAAAGGGTTGGTCTGATCCAGCCAGAGATTTGAGAACCATATTGGTATTGTGTTGGTTGTGTAATGTTTAATATAACAATAATAGTATTCACAACCAACATGTACTGATGCTTTATTTGGGTCCCAACAATACCATTGTAACCATATTCTAACTCCTTAAACCGACCACCTCCCTAAATGGACCACTTAAAGTCGGTCCCAAGGTCAGTCAATTTAGAGAGGTTTTATTGTATATAAAGATGTACATACTACATTATAACCTCGTTAAACCAAACTTGAAGGGATCCTAGAAATTTGTTTGGATTAACCGATCATTTGCTTGGGGGGTGGTTTGTAACCTTTTGATGGTTACTGGTTGCAGAACTGCAACATTTATAGAGAGGCTCCGATAAACCGGCCCAATCTTTGGTTGAAGTTTAATCTTCAGTAGGGAGTGTTGTAGAAGCTGGGGACATCTTTACAACATTGTAACAGCGAAGTGTTGAGGCGGCCTCGAATCTCTTCGGTCCGGCAGTAGTTGAGCGGTAGTTGGGCACTTGTATCCAGTCAACAGCAGCAAGGGTTTCGAGGAAGGGCAGGTAAAGATGGGTGCAGCAGTGGTTCCAGCAATGAGAACAAAGCGAGAGAAATGTAACGGTACAGGACCCCACCCAAGCACACAACTCCCCTGGTCAGGGGGAGGAGTATGCCTGGGAGAAGAAAAAAAAGGTAGAGTCTAGGAAAGAGAAATGTGGAGAGTTGAGTCAAAGGACCGTGTGTATTGGCTCTATGGTGACCAGCCGGCGAGCCAAAGACAAGGACAGAGTAAGAGTAGAAGGTGAAATGCCGGCGGGCTAACCGATCATTGGTTTAACCAAGCTTTGGCTTCCACTTTGACTTTGAGTAAGGGTGTTTGCAGATGTAATATACAATGTATGTGGACACTTTGATTATTGTTTTTATGTACATACAGTATAACTCCATTAAACCAAGCTCAGTTAAACCAAATGATCGGTTTATCCAAACAAAGTTTTACGGTCCCTTCAAAATACTACCATTTATCATATAAAACAAGTCAATGGGGTCTCTCTCATATGACCTTATAACCACATGAAAGTTTGGTTTAACCATACCGGAAGTGGCCGGAGGTCCGAAAATCTTGTTTGGATTAACCGATAATTTGGATTAACCGACTTTGGTTTAACCAACTTTTTTATATGGTAAATGGTAGTATTTTGCCGGGCCGCCGAAAAAAGTTTGGATTAACCGATCGTTTGGTTTAACCGAGCATGGTTTAACGGGGTTATACTGTAGTATGAGTATGAGATGGAAATAGTTGTTGAATTGATAGTAACGTGTTCTAAGCTGACTGGTCATTACAGTATCGTGTGTATAACTTGCTGGTTATGATAACAATTAACATCGTGCTATAACTTATATACCTTCAGCTATGGTAACATCATGTATGTAATTTGCTAATTATGACAGCATCGTGCGTATAACTTTTCAGTTATGATTGTGTCTTGCTATATTTTTGCTGGTTATGTTAATGTTGTGTCTATAACTTGTTGGTTATGAGTATGCCAGTATCGTGTGCATAGCTTACCAGTTATGATAGTATCGTGTTAGATTTGATGAAATGAGGAAAACACTGATCGCAGAGTTTGCAGGTCAGAGGTCACAGGTTACAGGTCACAGGTTAACAGTTTACAGGTGTTCCAACTCCAGCTTCCAACAATGAATCGACTAGATTTCGCGGGTTAGTGGTGGTGGTGGGTGTGGGGTGGGCTGTGTGGTGCGTGTGGGTGTGGGTGTGGGTGTGGGTGTGGGTGTGGGTGTGGGTGTGGGTGTGGGTGTGGGTGTGGGTGTGGGTGTGGGTGGGGTGTGGGTGTGGGTGTGGGTGTGGGTGGGTGTGTGGGTGTGGGTGTGGGGGTTTGGGAGGGGGTGGGGCTGGTTGGGGGGTGGTGTGGGTGTGGGTGTGGGTGTGGGTGTGGGTGTGGGTGTGGGTGTGTGTGTGGGTGTGGGTGTGGGTGTGGGTGTGGGGGTGGGTGTGGGTGTGGGTGTGGGGTGGGGGTGGGGGGTGGAGGCATTCATTAAACACCTGCAACTGAAAACAAGCTATTAATAGTAATTGCAACTTTTGGTTAATAGCAGACGACATTTAGTAAACGCTGCCGTCAGCAGCCTTTCACCATGACATATGTGGACACATAAATGTCGTCTGATTTAACTAATCAAGTTGTCACAATGTCACCACCCGACATTTTTATCAGCCACACACAGATGTCGTCTCAGAGAACAGGCGGGAACCAGCCTTGGGTCGGTTGGATTCGCAGCAGACGACTTTTGTGTGAAAGCAGACGACATTACAAAGTTGGCGGTAAAACCGGTAGAGCGTGGAGGAAGGAGGTAGTGGGTGTGGGGAGGGGGGAGAGGGCGGGTGGGAGAGGGGTGGGAAAGGGGAGGGAAAGGGAGGAGGGGGGAGGGAGGAGGGGAGGGAGGAAGAGGGGAGGGAGGAGAGGGGGAGGGAGGAAGAGGGGAGGGAGGAGAGGGGAAGGGGAGAGAAGGCAAAGAGGGGGAGGATGAATGGGCCAGGGAAGAGAGGGTTGAGAAGAGGACGGGGGGGGGGGGGTCGGGATGGGAGAATGAGGGAAAGGAGGGGGAGTGGAAGGGTGAGGGAGGGGGAAGGGTGAGGGAGACAGATGGGAGAGGAAAGAGGGGGGAGATGGATGAGGGAGGGGATGTGGAGGGGTTGAGGTGGGGGTAGGGGGGGAGAGAGAAAGGGCGGAGAGGATGAAGAGGGGAGGAAGAGGGGAGAGGGATAGGGGATAGAGAGGAAGATGAGAAGGGGGAGGGAGAGTAGGTCAAGGGGAATGAAAGGGGAGGAGGTGAGAGGATGGGGGATGTCAGTGGGAGGGAAGAGAGAGGGAAGAGGGAATGAAAGGGGAGAAGATTGGGGCGGTGAAGGAGAAGGGACAGAGGGAAGAGGGGACGGGGAGGGGGAAGAGGGAGGGGGTGAGGGGGGAGGGGGAAGAGAAGGGAGAGGAAAGGGGAAGGGAGGGGGAGCTGGAAGAGAGGGGGGAAGGGAGGGAGGGAAGAGAGGAAGATGAGAGGGAGGGGAGATCGGGAGGGGAAGGGGGTGGGGGCTGATGGGGGAATGGGAGGGGAGGGGGAAGAGAAGAGGGAGAGGAGAGGGAGAGGGGACGGGGAGGGAAGGGGGAGGGGGTGGGCAGGGAGAGGGGAGGGGAAGAGGAGGAGAATGGGAGGGGAAGGAAAAGAGGGAGGAATGGGGAAAGAAATGAGGAAGGGAAGGGGGTGAGAGGTGGGAGAGGGAGGAGGAGTGAGAGGCTGAAGGGGAGGGGAGGGTGAGGGTGAGGAGATGGGGGGTTAAAGGTCAAAGAACCCAGACGGAGGCTGCTGTGGAAGGTGACCAGTGGCTGCTGTAATTAGCAGTGACGACAGTTTTATGAGAGCGGAATTAGAAATCGGTCAGTTCAATGGAACGGAAGAGAAAAGAAAAGCAACGGGCAGAGTTAGCTAGCCAAAAAGGTGTGTGTAAGTGTGTATGGTGTGGGTGTGTGTGCGTAGTGTGTGTCTGTGTTGGGGAGGGGGTATGGGAGAGGGACGCCGAAAAAGTGAAAGGAGATAAATCCGGGGCGCTGATTGGTCTCGTGCTGTGTGCGCGCGCAGGTAAGACGCCCTGATGGAGCTTTGAAGAGGGCCCACGCCGACAGGAGGCAAACCGGAAGTAGACCCAGAACGAGGCTGGTGGAAAGGAACTAAGTCACTCATTCACTCATTCACTCACCCACTCCTTCACTCACTCATTGCTAAATGATCGGGGGTATTTTGGTGCTGGGGGTTGTATGGAAGTAATTATCAAATTCACATTTTTGTGACTGGCATTTTCTGGGTGAGTGGGGGGATGGGGGGCTGTTAGTTTGAGGCCATCAGGACGCTGGTGGTTTTAAAGGGGTGGATGGCGTCCGTAGGGTGATTAGCATAACTCACAGCCTGATTAGATCGGGTAGAGAGAGAAAGGACCTGATGGGCACAAGCAGACGACAATTGGCTGTTGTGAATTTGAAGGTTTGTTTTCTTTGTCTTCTTTTGGTTTTTTCCTTTCTTTTGGTTACATTCGCTGATGATGACGCCTGGGATGTTGCAATCGCTGGCAATGGACCAGCGGGCGAAAGTGTCAACGTCCCGTCAGCAGGTTCCCAGTGTGTTGTTAGCGTGTTGTCGGCGCGCTGTCGGCGCATTGACGGCGTGGAGGCAGCGAGTTGGTATCGTGTTAGTATTATGTGAACCCGTACACACCCGCCCCCAACACGTCAGGACGCGCCGGCAGCGCATCCAGACCCGTCCAGGCATGCCGGCAACACATCCAACGTGCTGAAAAACGCTGGCGGAGCGCCGACAACGCGCCGATAACACACTGATGGCACGCTGGGAACCCGCTGGTGGGACTTTGGAGACGCGCCGATGGAACGGTCGCAGTTTGGGGGAAACAAAGCCAACGTTAACCGACGTTGATCAACGGACTGCCAGCGTTCGCCCGGCGCGCCGCCAACAGGTATCGACGTCTTGGTAACGCGTCCGTAACGCCCCCTCCAACCCGTCCGCGCGCGTCGGTCCGTGCCGAAAGTTTTGTGCAAGCACAAAACTTTCGCCGTGGACCGACGGGCGCCGACGGCCGCCGACGTCTGTATCCACACGTTGCTATGTACCGATGCGCCGGAAACGCCCCGGTAAAGTACCGGTAACATACCGGAGATGTACCGACGTTTCGCCCAAAATTGCAACACGTTAGCACGCGTCGACCCTCGTTGGGCCGAAACATTGTAATGTGACAGGGCCATTAAGCTAGTGACATCTATTGGCGAATCTGGAACCACTCCATTTGGGTCCTTCTCCCGAGTGCCCGTGATTTCAGATGTTATATCTCTGTGAAGAATGCAGGGGAAAATAATAAAATGTTTGATTATATTCAGATATTCATATCGGAACAGGCATCAAGCTCTTATCATTGTAATAATACTAATATATATATATGTAAAAGACAACTATGTTGGATTTTTCTTCTGGAATTTCACCACCGCTCTCTTCATGAATTACACCCCTCCAGTTAAGCTTGTGACATCTATCGGCAGAATCTGGAACCACTCTAGTTGGGTACTTCCCAGCTTAACGGACGGGGTTTGCATCTTGGTGTTCCTCATTTTGCTGCTCCTAGTCCTACTCTGTTTGCTATTAATGCTAAGCAACGGGTTAGGTAGCAGTGAGTCTTTTTCTTCTTCTTCCTTCTCCTGCGCTTCTCTTCTCTATCCTTTCCAACTTTGACAGTAATCGGTATTGTGACAGTTGTATTTAGCTTGGTAGTTCTTTAGTTCAATGTTCAGACATTTCGAAAAAGAAGAAAGAAAAAAGAAGAAAAGAAGAAAGGAAAAGAAGAAAGAAAAAAGAAGAAAGAAAAAAGAAGAAAGGAAAAGAAGAAAGGAAAAGAAGAAAGAAAAAAGAAGAAAAATAAAAAAGAAGAACGAAGAAAGAAAAAGAAAAAAGAAAAGAAGAAAGGAAAAAAGAAGAAAGAAAAAGAAGAAAGAAGAAATAAAAGAAAGTGACTTTGCTTTAGTGCGACAGTCATGTCGGCTGACGGATAGAGCGCTCTTCCTGTCGCACGTAATTATAGTTGAGATTTTCTCAAAATGAGGCTGGAGTATTCGGCTGCCTGGACATACACGTGCGTGCGCGTGTGTGTGTTTGCGTTTTGCGTGTTTGCACATGTGCGTG